>PVKU01001473.1:0-265726 GCA_004027475.1 Anoura caudifer
GTGCCCGTCCGCCCCTCCGCTTTTTCCTGCCGCGACTCCGCCCCTCTTACCGGTCTGGATGAATCGTTGTTGGACTTCCAAACAGTTTGATTTTCTGAGATCTGGTTGTTTTCTTGTTTCTAAATCTTTGTTGTCCTTAATTTGGTTGTGAGAAGAGACACAGTGCGTCTGCCTATGCCTCCATCTTGGCCGGAAGCCTGACTTGTGATTGTTCTAAGTAGAGGACCCAGCTGAGCCATGCCAGACACCTGGCACACAGGCGTGGCAAGGCATTAGATGTGCGGTTTTTCAAGCTGCCACGTTTGTGGTGATGTGTTATGCACCAACAGATGTGTAATACAAGTATAACCACAACATAAAAATACATGTGCCATCACAGTTCTCTAGAAACAAAGATCACTAGGAGCTCTTCAATGAAAAAAATAAACAATAGAAGAGGAAAGGTCACTGCAGACAATACATTGAACAAAGTTATAAAGGGAAAAAATGTGTTGTATTTTGAACAGAGCCAAACACCCTGTCCTACCATTTAATTTTCAAGATGGATTACTATGTAGATAGATCAAACAGTCGATCAACAGACAAATAATACTCAGTGCTGATGTTTTATTCCTTTCCTTAGTGCTTTAGTATAAAAGTAACATGCTGTAAAGAAAATCATGCAATATTTTAATAATAAAGCAACAACTGAAAGCTATCAACTCCCATTTCATTTTTAAAAATAAGCCACCACCATTAACAGTTTGTTTCTATCTCTACATTTTTCTAAACTTACATCAACATATATGGTATCTGTGTATATACATACATACACACAATTATGTACCTGTGCATATATGTATGTGTTTGTAAAAATACTTTTAACACTTGTATTAATGCATTTGTATAGTATGAATAAGTCATACTAGATGAACCTGTTCATTTTATTTAATGTTGTATACCATTATCATACAGAGGATTTCTGTGGCTGGAATGTACCATAACTTATTAAACTAGTCCCTCATTCAGAGATCATTCATTTTTCCTTCTCAACCTGACTAATAAAATCATTGCTATTTATCCAGTTACTGAAGCTAGAAATGAGTCATATTTTATCTTACTTCTTCGACATCTAATAGACTAAGTGCTGTCCATTTTATGTCCGCAATAATCTAAAAGCTGTTTCTATATTTTCCAGTTCCCCACAGGCACTCAGCATCATGGCCTCAATTACTACAATAGCCTCCAATCAAACTTCTTTCTAATAGTCTTATCAGTCTACCTAGTGCTCCACAGAGTCATTTTTCTAAAATGAAAATCTTATCACCACTGCAGACTTTTAAACAAGTTAACTACCTTCCCATGATCTACGGAAGAGAGTGAACAATTGTGGACAGCTTAGAAATCAGACTCCTTCTTGCTACCCTTTTATACTCTAAGATGTTTTCTCAAAAATTACACTCTACTTTTGCACCTCTTTGCATCTGTTCCTACTAGCCTCTCAGCCAGGAATGACCTCATTTCTAATTCCATCTTGCCTATCTTATTTATCCTTCAAAGCAAAACTCAAAAGTCAACTAAGTAAAACCTTTTCTGATCCTACATCTGTTTCCCTCCACAGAACTAATCTCCTACCAAGGTGCATATGCCTTTTTTGTGGTACTTACTACATTGTATCATTCTGTATGACACTATGTCAATTATGTATTTACAAATCTGTCTTCCATTCCAGATTGCATCAACCTTGTGTAATTTATCCTCATATCCCCAGACCACAGAACAGCGCCTGATCATTGCTGGAGGCCCCGCACTGCTTTTAAGGAAAATAAATTTTAACGTGAGCCATGCCAAGCAATTCTAGAGAACTATATGTGAGAATACAAAGCTGCATAAAACTACCCACAGGGAGTACACAATCTAATGTAAGAGGTTAAGACTCCATGCAAACAGTAGGGGAATTGTGATAACTACTATACAGTTCTCCAAATGTTTCATTCTCTTCTTCTCTTACCTCCTTCAACATGAAATAGAACTTTCCTGGATTTCCTCCTACTCAGGAGCCGTTTCTCCACCATCTCCTTTCCTAATGCCTCCTGTTCTGCATTCATTACCTTTAAATGTTGTCATCCCCGAGCCAATTCTGTGCCCTTTCCTCTTATCTGGATTGTATAATCCATCCTATGACCCGCAAATCTCTCCTGTGCTTGCTGATTCCTGTTACTCTGACCCTACTCTTGGTTCCCTGTATTTTCAGTTCACACAGTCCAACTATATTTTTCACTTGGATACCCAATGGGCATTTGAAATTTAGTATTTCCCAAGAGAACTCTTGATTCTACCTACCTACCATCAATATAACCTCCTCCTCATCCCTAACTCATTTTTATCACTTCTGCAAATGCAATTAAGTCCACTTAAATTAACCCCACAATTAACCCTTGATTTATCTTTCTCTTACTCTCAAATCCAATTCATGATGGCAAGTTCTGCTGCTTTAACTCTTAAACATATCACATACCTGTCCACATATCTCCATCACTACAGCTATGAGATGAGTCTAAGTCAACTTCATCTCCTGCCTGAAAGATTTCAGTAGTATCGGCATTGATTTATCTGCATCCATTCTTCCCCATACACAAACTCTATTACTATTCATTCTTTTTTAAAACCTAAATTGTAGGGTTGAGAATACTGGAAATCCACATGCAAAAGAATGAAGTTAGATCCTTACCTTACACCATGTAAAAAAATTAAGTCAAATGAATTAAAGATGTAAATGTAATGCCTATAACTATAAAACTCTTAGAAGAAAACAGGGGGTAAACTTCATAGCTTTTGATTTGATAAGACACCAAGAGTACAGTCAACAAATGAAAAAAACACAGATAAACTAGATTATCAGCATATCAAAATTTAAAACTGTGCATCAAAGGATATAATCAACAAAGTAACAATGTATTCCATGGAATGGGGGAAAATACTTGCAAATAACTGATAAAGGGTTAATATCCAGAATATATAAAGATCTACTACAACTCAACATCAAAGAAATAAACAACCTCATTTAAAATTGAGCAAAGCACTGAACAGATATTTCTCCAAAGAAGATATACAAATGGTTAATAAGCAATAGAAAAGATGCTCAAAATCATTAATCATTAGGGAAATGCAAATTGAACACATCTCACACCCATCAGAATGGCGACAATAAAAAATAAAATTATTGTTGGCAGGAATATGGAGAAATTGACACCCTCATGCACTACTACTTGTGGAAGTGTAAAATTGTGCAGCTGTTACGTAAAACAGTACAGGGGTTCCTCAAATAATTATTTATATGGACCATATATAGATCATATGATTGAGGAATTCCACTTCTGAGTATATTGCCAAAAGAACAGAAAGTAGGGACTAGCAGCACAGTAAGTTAACAATAACCAAAAGGTGAAAGCCACCCAGTGTCCACTGATGGATAAATAGATAAATAAAATGTGATACATATACACACAATGGAATACTACTCAGCCTTTAAAAAGAAGAAAATTCTGACGTCTGCAACAATATGAATGAAAATTGAAGACATGATGCTGAGTAAAAAAAGCCAGACACCAAAGGACAAATACTGTACGACCCCACTAATATGAAGTATCTGGAGTAGTCAAACCCACAGAGACGGGACGTATAATGATAACTGACAAGGGCTGCAGCAGGGGAGAAGGGTAAGGCGTGGGCACTTATTTAATAGGTATTAAGTTTCAGTTTTGCAAGATGAAATGAGGTCCAGAGATGGAAGGTGATGAAGAATACAAAACATCGTGAACAGACTTAATGCCGCTCAGCCATACATATTCAAATAGTTAAGGTTGCGTATTTTACCACACTTTAAAATAATTAAATTTTTAAAAATAAACAGTTATATGCCATAAATACAAACAAAACAAAAATCGTATGTCATATCATCCCACTCCTCTGCTTAAAACCGAAATGTATTCTTACTGAGCAAGATTAAATCCAAATCTCTTAACACAGCTTACAGAGCCAGTGTGACCTGAAACCCAAATACCTCTGACATCGCCAAACCTCACTTTCTCCCCTACTCATTTTGCTCCAGACACTCTGGCCTTTTATTTGGTTCAATAACACACCAATATCATTTCTCTCCTCAAGGACTTTGTTCTATCTCCTCACCTTAAAACGCTGTGACCTGTCCCAAACTGGCTAGCAACTTCTCTTCATTCAAATGAATTCGACTCCACAACACTTCTCTGAACACTCTGTATTGGACTCCCTGTAAGTTGTCCCCTCTTCACTCCCATCACATCCTGCTGTTTGCTTCTCAACCTGAACCACTATCTGAGTCATCTTATTTGTTCATTAACTTATCATTTGTCCTCTTCCCCATGAGCAGGGTCTCCTTCACGGTCACATCCTCCAGGGCCGTGCCTGGGCACACACAACACTATGTGAATGACAGAAAGAGAACGCCAAAACCACCCCCGATCTGTTCTTCTGCCCTGTCCATACAGCCAACATTTTAATCTCCTTAACCAATTTAATCTTCTTTCCCATTAAGAAATACTCTGCAACTTCATACTACAAAGACCTCACTTTCTGTGAATCTTTACTGAATGCTTATGGTATATACAGCATGTATTATACTTGTTCATTCAGTCTCATAAAAATTATATTTGATTGCTATACATATTTCTCTATTTTCCCCTATCAGGTCACAACTAATTGAGAAAAGATACATTTTACTTATTCTTCTTTTTTAATCAACTACACCACCTAAGAGGCACTATTCAGGTAGGATGTGTTCAGTCTTTATCTGATAAATGGATAGTCTGTGGCAATGCTTGAAAGTAAATAGTCTCAAGTATCTAAATTTAAGTGATTCAAAGCAAAACTGTAGCTTTTAAGTTATACATAACTATATCAGAAATTTACATTTGAAATATTTTCACTGTATAATACAAAATATTGCTATCTAATCTCATTTAAGAGTATTATAAATTTCAATTAGGGCATATATGAAGTATTTAATAATATACTTCCAAAGAAGAAAGGAAGCATATATAGTTTTTTTCTTCATTATTTAAAAATGCTTCTAAATCCAGTATTTCAGAAGGCCCTGGCTACACACTTCCTATTTATTTTCAAGACATACGAATATGAATTTTCTTTTCATTATAAAAATATATAAATGAAATAACATATCTAAATGAATATTTTAATTTTTCCATCAATATGCATATTTTCCTGAATATACAAATTAATCAGTATTTAGTAACTGCAGTTTATCTAACAGTTGTGCAAACTATTCTTTCTGACTAAAGTTTTAAGTATAATAAGCAGTCTCAATATATTAGGTTTACTCTATATTAAATTATATCTCTAAATGCAGAGTGCAAAATAATTCACATATTTTAATATTAAGAAGAAAAATTATGTATAATTTATATCTGCAGTGAAAGGAGGAGAAAAAAATGCTCGTGTCAGCCTTTGGAAACAAACAGCCCTATCAAGTGACCAACTGGAAAAGATTCACGCTGGAGGCTCCATAAATAACAGTAATGATGACAACCACCTCCCATAACCACATTACAGCCCATCGTCCACATCTGATTATACTAGTCTAGACCTTGGGTAAGCACATACCCGCATCTTCACCAAGAGTTTTCCAATATCACGGCTCTGTTTCCTGGGCTTTCTGTGACCCCCATTAGCAGCAACTGTCAAATTTTCTCTACTAAACATCTTCACCACTGATGGGAAAGGAAAGTTACCACCTTTCTACACCCGAACAACTCAGAATATGAAAGCAATGTTCCTGAATTGGCAATCCTTCTGACAATGTAATTTCTTTAGAATTAATTGCGTAGAATAGTCACAAACCAAATCTGAGAGGGAAAAAAATGTTTCTGAAGTCTTCCTTCAGTAATATGACAACTGCTGAAACCTAACCTCTCACAATGTATCTCCATTTATTAATATAGTTTTATTCTTATTTGGTATAATATTACCTAACTCTCCATGTAACTGCCTCCTTGCTCATGTCTTTCTTGCTCCCTCCCCCAAAACACACATGGCACATGCCTTAATTCAGCATCATAAAAATCCTCAGATTGGTATCTTTCTGCTCCTTTCTGATGCAAAGCTGTGACAACTCAGAGTGAGAGACGCAAAGGACCTAACATCAAAGAATGTACAAGCCCAAAGGCAGGGAAAGAAGACCAGAAACCAAATAGAGAGTATTAAAAAAAAAGGGGGGGGGGTTCAAAAATCTTCAGCAGGCTGCATACAAACTTATTTTTTTTTTCTTTCTATAGAATGTACTGGGGTCACACGGACTCACAAAATCACATAGATTGCAGGTGCGCAACCCCACAACACCTCACCTGTGCACTGCCCCAGGTCTCGGGAGGACAGACGGTGAAGAGGTGGCTGAGTTGGGCCAGTGCACACAAGTTTAAAACAAATCTGGGTCTTTCTCAGTTTAGAACTAGTCCAGCTGGTACTGACTTCTCGTGGAAGCCAACACCCTTTACGAGGGAGACTACAATGTGTCCATACATTTCACCAAAACTGGAATAGAAGTAGCAAACAGCCCAGAAAGTTATTTCTTCCTGAAAATATAAGTGCTCAGTAATTTAATATAAATTTTAAATTCAACACAAATGTCACACAGCCTGACATCAAACTCTTTTCCTACACTTATTTTGCACAATAACCCTTAGTTGTATGTTGTAAAACAATAACTCACAGTCGTAGTGAGGCTCGTGTTTTAAAGTTAGCATGTTCTACGGGGAAAAAATTCTTAGGACTATGAATGAATTTATTCTCAGGAATGTGTATATAAAGAGGGAGATGAGAGAGTTTTACGCAGAAAAGAAAGAACATTGAGGGAAATGGCTCTGTTTACGCCCAAACTGGAATCCAACTTAGGATTGCTCTGTTACAACACATCTACCATCTTCTAGGGTCCTGTAACTGCCTTTGTCTCTTCACTGTGGGTAGCATTTGCTTAGCATTTCAGAGGAACTCATCCTTTTAGATCCTCACCTTGACCACCTCATTTAAATGACATCCTCTGCCCCACACTGTATCTCCTGAGATTTCTCTTCCTTTTTCCTCAGCATTTATCACCTTCTAACATACTATTAACTCTTTTACTTCTTCATTGTCTATCTATGACAATTCACATACCCTGCGTGAGAGTGAGAACGACTGTTCTGTCCTTTTGCCAACCCCCAACGCCCAAAACATAGCTGGTATGAATAAACGTTTCCGGAATGAATGCAGAGGCTCTGCTTTCCTTTTGTCTTCAGTTAACTGTTCTCAAAGCTCAGCTTTCTTTCCTCTTCCTCCAACCCCTAATTTGACTGTTTTTTCTGTAGTCATTTTCATTTAACAGAGTAAATTATTTCACTTATACATAAACTGTTGTTTTCAAACATGTGTGAGGCTATCAAACTTCTACACACACACAAGCATATTCTACAAGCAGGCTGAATCCACACCAACTTTTCCCAAAGTTACTTTGGCTTTGCTAAGAAAGGTTACACAAGAAATCCTGTACTTAAAGCACTGAAACTTAAAATTTTTAAGCAGTAGAAGCATAATTTAAAGGCAGCACTATTGTTTTACATCAGAACAAAACATTGAGAACAAACCACAGAAAACTGACATCAAGCTAGAAAATCAAAAGTGAAAAGTAAGATTGGTTTAAAGCCAAACACAGAAAGAAAATAAAGAAAAATATGTTTATCCTAAGAGGAGAAAATGTTAGTCCTCTTGAATACTAAACATTAATTACATAGTATAATCTTTAAGAAGAAAGAATAGCACATATCTCTTCCTAAATAACCCACATAAACTTCAATATCAATCCAATCCAAGGTTAAGTGTAAAGACAGATGAAAGTCAACTCTCAACAAATCTTTGAAACAATGACTTCCTACTCCACCCCCAAAATTACATCGTATCCAAACAACCATTTATCAGATTTAATTAACATTTTCCTGTACATTATCTTACTATAAAAATCATTTTTAAAATTTAACCAGAAAGCACATGATTCTTTACAAAACACTCCAGAGTGCCCAAGAGACATACTCTAGTTTAATTCAGGTTTCATCTTCGGTTGGTTCATATACAGCTACGTCCTGGCTGCATTGCTTACGTGCTACAAACACCTTTGTCTTTTACCAAAATATAACCCAGATAATGGCCAAGGGGGTCAGAATAAATTATGTTTTGCCCTGTTTCCCTCCCTCTCCTCCTTCAATTTCCCTTCCATTCATTCCTCCTTCTACCCACTTGTTCCACAGACATTTACTCAGAATCTATGATATTTAGAGTGGAGGGAAATGCTAGAGCTACTAAATGGATGCTCAGAAAGCAGTAGTGCAACCTAAGCAGTTGAATATTGAGGAGACAGATAAGTATATTAGTACTAGAAACACTATGTCTTTTATGAGGGCTATTTACATATTTGGATACAAGTCTGAATTATTGCTGCAATAAGCAGATACCAACTGTCCCCAGAGGGTAATGAAAGCAATGTAACCAACGGTATGGAGGATGCTCTGTCCTTTCTATGCCTTTCAAGGATGGTGAAGAGCCAAAATAGCAGATTTAAGAATAAAATCCTAGAAAGCTATGGATGTCCTCAAAATCCATTTTTAGTAAACTAAACTAAACCCAAAACTATAATTATAGGTCATTTTATAATTACTTATGTAATTAACAAAGTACAAAATTCAGGATAAGAATTTGTATCTTAAAATTTTTAACAAATAGTATACCTTTAAACTAGGTTTCCCAGTCTATTACTTTTGAATTTTAACACCAAAAATTTAAAACTGTGGTTAGCCAATAAAATATAACTGAGAAGAAACATTAAGAAATTATGTAAAAAGAAAGATGGGCAATTCCATAGAATTCCTTGACATTTTAAGCTATAAAAATTTAATTTACAAAGAAGCACTAAGTTTTTCAGAGTACAAGAACAAAAACAGGACTATCTAAATATATAAAATTTACAGGACAATTAATATTTATCCAATGCACTATTCTTTGTAACACAAGTCAAACAGGTGAAGTTACAAGATTTGGTAATGCTAATACAGCAACCTGCTTTGACCATAGCTGCCTACACCAGCATCAGGAGTTTAAAATACTCTAAAAAACATTTGTTGGGTACTGGTTGGTGTAGCTCAGTGGACTGAGCACAGGCTGGGAACCAAAATGTCACTAGTTAGTGATTCCCAGTCAGGCCACAAGCCTCGGTTGCGGGCCAGGTCCCCAGTAGGGGGTGTGCAAGAGGCAACCAGACATTGATGCTTCTCTCCCTCTCTATCTCCCTCCCTTCCCCTCTCTAAAAATAAATAAATAAATAAAATCTTTAAAAAAACACACACACATTTGTTGGGTAGCAGGCTGGCAGGATGGCGAGGAGAAAAGCAGCTACCTAGCAGCTGGATATTTTTCTAATAGCAAAATTAACACATATTGAGATGCTAACATTTTAGGAAGCTATTAAGAATAATACAAATAAGAAGGAAAAATATAAAATATAAACCTTCATCGAAGTGAGAAAGCGCTTTTAAGATTCACTGACAATTTTAAAATGTAAGCAACAGTTCTACTGGAATTTAAATAAATCCATTTTCTAATTAAACAAGTTTTTAAGAGAAGGGAAAAGCAATTAATATAAATCAAGTATACAAATAAATCAACTGAAGCCCAATATACATAAAAATGGGGCTTACCACACTCGATTTTAAATGTAATACTGAGCCTTCAGATTTCACTTAAGAAGGTTAAAACAATGGTAATAACTGACTTTCCCACTTCCGTTCATGTGGTGCCACAGCATCACAGAACAGTCTGAAAGTAAGTTTTGATATTCTTTAAATAATATAAAATTGCTTAAAGAATGTTGTGCTTTTCAGGAAAAATAAAACTCTTCCAGAACAAATACTTGCACGTTTATTTTCCTTAATTTTTACTTATTGATTTTAGAGAAAGGAGGGCAGAGAGGGGGAGAGAGGGAGGGAGGGAGCAAGGAGGAAGAGCAGAGACAGAGAGACACAGATTCGTTGTTCCACTAATTCACTCATTCACTGGTTGATTCTGATATGTGCCCTAACTAGGGATCAAACTCACAACCTAGGACTATCAGAACAGTCCTATAACCAACTGAGCTATCCAGCCAGGACAATTATTTGCACATTTAAAACAAAGTAGAAAGGATAGTGAGCATAATGATTTGATATACCATAAAACAAAATTATGAATCAGGAATACAATGTTCCTGCTCAAAAATGTAGAAATATAATTTTGTAACTTAAATCTTTTATTATATGCATATGTATTTTCTTCTGTGTTGGTAAAAACTGTCAAAGAAATATGACATGATTATGTCACTGGTAGTGATTATTTTATTTCTCTACATAATGTTTTCATAAAAATATCAAACATTAGACTCAAAAATAGCAAAACAATGTATTTACAGAGAAAGTGTCTTATCAATTAAACAGGTGAGAGTTAACAGAGGCATTTCTACTAAACAACAGTTATTTATGTCTGACCTAAGTAATTGATTTGCTAATGATAGCCATCAAGTCCGTTAAACCTTATGCTGTAGTTTCAGACTATAAAGGTCTTCGTGTTATTTACACTAATAAAACATTAACCAAGGACCAAATTTATAGCAGCTACTCTATAAATGAGGTCAAGGCAGGTCAGAATTACATAATAAGAAAAAAAAAGGTTGGTCTCTCCAGTGAAAAGAAAAACCTTATTACTTATTCTTTTAGCCCCTGGGATTAAGTCTAGTAGCTGTACACTGAAAACTACTTCACCAATATATCCATCACTATGTAAACTCACTTAACCTCAATGTATTGGATTATTTATAAAAGGCAAGCCCAATACACTGACTTTTTTTTACAAAAAACCCTAAATTGTTCCTTCAAAATATATTCTAACCTCTAAAGAGATAATAAAAATTTCAGATACCACATCCACTATTTCATTAACGGATGTTAGCTGTCTTTCCACCACTGTTTATTGCTTACATATACTTAAAAGACAAGGCTTAATATTATCTATAGGCTAAGGACTAAAAAGACAGTTTCTAACCACAGGAGGATAACAAATTCATACAAACTAAGAGAATCTTAGGCAAGAACACAGAAAGAGGGTATTAGAAAACCTACAATCACAGATTATATGAAAACAGATTATTAAAATAACTGTTTCAACAATAAGAAATAATAAGAACCAGCCATTCTAGGTAAGAATATTTAAGAATACCTTAAAATAATTCATTTCTTCACAAAATATAGAAATGTTTTATTATACATATATATATTAAATTTTCCTTTCTCTTGGTAAAAATCCTCAAAGGAATATCATAGCTACTGTCAAGATTTTCTGTATAAAATAAATTTATGTTTAAGAAAGAATGTTGTACCTTGGCTGGTGTGGCTCAGTGGACTGAGTGCTGGCCTGCAAATCAGAAGGTTGCTGGTTTGATTCCCAGTCAGGGCACATGCCTGGTTGCAGGCCAGGTCCCTAGTAGGGGGCATGTGAGAGGCAACCACACATTGATGTTTCTCTCCCTTTCTTTCTCCTTCCCTTCCCCTCTCTAAAAATAAATACAATATTTTTTTGAAAGAATGTTTTTTACATAAAAATAACAATAACTGACATCAAAACCCTATATACAATGTGCTTACACAGACAATATCGTCAATTAAACACATTTACTTAATTTGCAGGGCACTTCTCCTGGAGTCAGGGATATATCCATAAACCAGAAACAAAGGGATTACCCTTCCAGAACATAATACACACATTTCAGGAGGAGAAAGACAATAAAAGATAAACATGAAAGGAGAGTAAGAAAAAAATTTTTAAGAAATGAGGTAAAAGTAACCTGGTAGCAGGTTTCAGGAATGCCCTCCCTGAGGAAGTGATAGATATCTGAACTCGGATTCCAACGAGAAGAAACCAGACAAGGGGAGACCTGGGGGAGGACCTTCTGACTGTGGTAGAAGAAGGAGGTCAACAAATCCTCCCCCAGAAAAACAAGAATGGAACTGAAAACTAACCATCATTTCAGGGTTCTTAAAATCTATAATAATTTTACTCACGGAAGTCTGCTAAACACCGAGTAAGAACAAGTAGGGTCTGTGACAACCTTTTCTGGGAATGCCCTGCTCAACCACCATAGACTGTGGCTACTTATGGAAATCAGCAACTTCACTGACAGAGAGAACTGACTTGATTTGGAAGGCAGGGCAGAAAATGCACAAACTGAAAACAGGAAAAGCCCAGAGCTGTCCTAGACTGAGATTATATTTGCAGTTAGGGCGAGCAGGAGATAGCAGAACAAGCCAGAAACTCAAGAGGGATATCCTGAGTGGCATAAGTTTCACGTGGCCAAAGGCTTCAGTGAAACTTATGATCATTCGCTGACCTCTAAGCTACAGAGAAAGGGGCGGCCCCTCAAAAGCCAGAGTAAAAAATAAAAAGAATCTTGAAAGAGCTAAACAGCAACATTAATAGCAGTATACCACAACAGAGACAAATCATGCAAATTAAGCCCAAGCAAGTAACTTAAAAATCAACAAACAAAACCAAGTCTAATAATTATTTAAAAAAATTATACACTATGACCAAGGGGAAATTATCCCGGTTATGCAAAGCTGGCTCAATATTTCAAAATCCTACCGCTACTACTCTAGACCTGGTCAGCATCCTAGTTAATGAGCATTTGGGTACTACAATAGCTCCCTAATTCATCCCTTCACTTCTATTCTTAAAGTCCTACATGCATTAGCCAGAGTGATCTTTTAGAGTGACCTGTAATACACCAAACAGATCATCTCCCTCCTCTACTCACAATCCTACGAAGGTTATCATTTCTCATAAACTGCAAAGGCTCCACACAAAATCTCGCCCCATGTTAATCATCGCTCTGACCTCAGTTCTTACTTCTTTCCACTTTCATCATGTTTTTATCGCTGTGTTGGGCACATTCCTCAAATCCACCAGGAAGCTTTCCCCTGTACGCTGACTGACTGTTCCCTAGACCTGGAAAGCCTTTCCCCTAGGTGCACCATGGTTAATGGCACCCTTCAAGCACCTGCTTAAATGGCACTTTCTCAGTAAGCTCTAATCTGACCGTTCTATTTAAACTGCAAAGCACGACAACCCTTCATACTTCCCTCAAAAATCTCCATTCCCCTCAACCTGTTCCACATTATCTTTTTTGACAGTGCTTACCATCTTTCACATATTATATAGCCCATTACCTATACTGTTTTCTGTTTAAAGTCTGTCAATGACTGTCTGAATGTAAGATCTACAAAAAACAAAGATCTTTATCTGTTTTGTTTATTGCTGTATCCCCAGCATCAAAGATAATCCACTGTACACACTGCCTTAAAAATACTGGCTGAATGAAAACCAAGAAAATGGAGGCTCACAGAAGGAAAAGCACTTTTCAAATATCAAAGGGCTAACTCAAAGCCAATGCTGTTAATCACAACGCTAGGCTGCCTTGCCTATTAAATATAACAGTAACTTGCATAACTGAGGGTATTTACATTTGGAGCCTCTACTAATCAAAACTGACTTTTATAACAAGTTTTCTTTTAAAAAAAAGAACCAAGAATTTTCTTTACACAAATGAGCCCTATAAACTATAGAAAATCTGTTAATCAGTGTTCTACAACAGGTAGAGCAAGTACATGTTGTTCAATCGACAGCTCCCTCCACCTTGTCCTACACACGAACTTTAAAAGCATCCAACACCTCAGTGCTGAAATTCAGCCAAAGAACTATTTATTTCTGATGAATAAGCACTTTGAATTTTTGCTAAAACTAATACTACATTATCAGTCACTCACTCATTGAGAACTCTTTATCGATTTCCCACCACTGTCCAGGCTGCAGATTACTGTGTAACCCTGCTTCTCACCTGGAGCACTGTACCAGACTCGATACTGCTGTTCTGGATCCCGCTCAGCTCTCCTCCCCTTCACCCATCCCAAACATTTCTGCCACTTACCTTCCCAAAACCAAACTATCACAAATATATTCCTTGGCTTAAAATCTCCCAAGACTTCCCATCACCTTTAGATGAAAGTCCAAATATGTTACACTAGGCCTTTCAGCATCCAGATGCTCAATTCTATTCCAACATTCACATACACACAAACACACGTGTGTGCACAGACACACATACCTCCCAGAGGCACACTTAATATTCTACAAACCTTCCCACATCACAGTGTATTCAGATAGTCTACTCCCTCCATTTGGAATGCTTTCCACACACCCATCCTCCGATGCAGGCATAACCTCCACTTTCAAATATCCGCACTATTAACCCTACTCATCCCCGAAAAGACATCTCTAGAATCACGTTCCCTGGGCAAGTTCTACCTAATCCTTCCACCCTAAATGGTCTCTTTTTTCCTCATTACTACCTTAGTAACATGTACTTAATTACTTCTAACACAGAATTTATTGCAAAGCATTATAATTGCATGCTTATTTATGTAGTTCCAAAAATAGTCTGTGAGCAATTATAATTATTTGCTGAATGGAAGAATTTTAGTAGTATTTAATATCAAATAAAGTTATTAGTACCCTTTTTCCCTTTTTTGTAACACTAACAAGATTCCTAATTACTACTCAAATAGCCCCTACAGTGATGGCATCCGTTTCTCCACACTAGTCACAACACTATAAAGAAACATTCCTAAACTATTTTGCTCAGAATGCCATTTCTAACAGCAGCCACCACACCTTTTAACCTACACCTTAGGCCTTCAGTTCAATTAATTCACAATCAGCTGCCACGAAGCAGTCTGTTCATCATTTCCCTACGTTTACTTTTAGCTTTTCATTCTCTCACTCACTTAAATTTATTTTCTCCCTGTAGCTTTCTTTTCCTCTCTGTACTTTCTTCATTTCAATTTGCTACTACTATTTTTTTCCTTAAAGTCCCATAGCTCTACTCTTTACACGAAACCCTACCAAGTTTCCCACTCTCTCCACTTTCTCATCACATCACAAAGCAAAAACTTGACCCCTCTCCCTTGTGACCAGGCCATGACATAAGAGATAATATAAACATCTTAGTCTAATTATTGGCTTTGCAAATATTGTATCACAGAGCTTAATAGGAAGTCCAAATAAGTATCAGTTCTCCTTATAGCTGCTAATAGAATCATCAATTTACTTTTGCTAACTTCAGCTTCACTTACTGAAAAATAAGACTAGAACTTTATCATTAAGCATGTAACCATAAAGAAAGCCATAAGATGATTAAATATTGACCTATTTGTAAAAATCACTACCTTCTACATTACTGACTACAAAAACAACAAATATAGTACCAAAAAATTATCAGTTTTAATGGCAAAGCTACATTACATTTTAAAGTAAAATATAATGGATATAAAATAGATTACCTTCCTTCATTGACAAGTTCAATAAAAGCAAGGCCTGCATTCTTCTGAATAGAATTCTGCCACTCCTAAAAAAAGCAGAAAATAGCTGAATAATTTCCACTTAGTAACTTATTTCTTTAAGACAACAATTATTAAAAAATCATACATTTCAATTTCATACCTGTTTTTAAAAGTAAAAGTTGTGTTAAACATGCTGCCTGACCAACGCAGCTCCACCAACACATGAATGGTTGTTATTCAAAGTAAACTAGACGAGTTGGCAAGGATTTGAGTCTACACAAACTAAATAAGCCTATCTACATTTATCTTGCCCTTTTTCTTTTGTAACATTATATACCACTAAATTAAATTGTGGACTTTAGAAAAAGAGATACATCACCCCAAATGAAGGGAACACATAGTTAATTAGTAAATAAACATAATAAATCGTGCATATTCTGCCATAAAAATTTATGATTAATGACTAAGAAAGAGACAAGAAAAATTAGTGAATTTGGCTAGACAATGTTGACCTGGAAAACTTAGTTCACTAGCCTATAAATTAGCAAAAGATAATATAAATCTATTAGCTATATTTTTATGGATATATTATCCATTAAAAGCCTACGGGGCGGCAATCAACCAGTATATTATGTACAGATCATTTTTTAAATTTTCATATCAAAATATATATAAAAATAAGTGTTAATACAACCAGGGCAGGCCTACCTGAATTAACATATAGCTAGACTTGAGAAATGACAATGTGTGTATGTGCAAATGTATGGTTTTTTTCAAGAATTGGAAATATATACAAAATCTTTAAGTTCCTTAAAACATAAAGACCCTTTTAACCTACCTACATGATTTTCCTCAACTGATCTTTTTCTGTTTTTATAAAGCTCAAAACAAAGACAACGTTGGGCTATTTATCACTGCAACCACAAACTACGTTCACACTTGCTGAACATAACACCTTTAAGACTTTTAAATTCCATGTAATTTCAGCCCTGATGTCTGTTCTTCCTCATGCCAAATTCCTTTTTTGGCCTTATCCTTTCTCTTCTACTTTCTCTTTTTTTATACCCATTTTTGTATTACTTTCTATTATGTTTTGAAAACCAGAGAGGGTGTCAAATGGCTATATGCTGTAATTTTGTTATAGGGTTCTAGTTCACAAATGGTGTAAGAGCATACTAGCAGAACATATACAGTAGAATGGAAATTAGATATAAAGTCAGTCAAACAACTGAGAGTTGTAATTGGCTACACCTAGGAGAGGAAATATATCAATCCATTGTTGAAGAAAGAGCAATAAACACAAAGGCATGAGATCTATGTTCTCAAACTGATTCGGCCACTAAGAGAATATGTCCATGGACACATTCACTCTACATCTTGTCTTAGATACTGCCTTAAAATTTTCTTCAGCTCTTATTTTATGACTCAGTAACTTAGAAATATCTAGAAATTAGTGACTCACAAGGATTACAATATATACTCTCTCAAAATTCACAACTGCCAACCAAATGAAACAACAGAGATCTTGTATTTCTGAGGTAAACCAAGTCAAGAACAAATAGAAATACCTAATTTAAAAAGCCTTTTCCTCCTAGCAAAATGAAACACACAGATGTTAGAAAAAGAAAACAATCAAGTTCCATGAAGGAGCACATCCGTGAGAGAAGAGCATGAGTCACGCCCTCCACTTTTGTTAGGAAAAGGAGGGAGTGAGAAGAAAGCAGAGACCCAAGGTACGGTTTTGGATGCTGGTGCAGAAGATCCCACACTTCCCAGGTAGAGCACAGGGAGACAAAAAAAATCTCAAAAAGTTGCCCTACACACAGCAACGCACAGGACTAGGGGAGAAACAGGCCTAAAACTGCCTTGGAGTAGCCCCTGCCCTTGGAAGTCAGAAAACTATTCTAGAAAGATATACAAGAAGATGAGGCTTGGAGGGCATGAGGAGAACACACCCATTTCCTTTGTTGACAGACAGCAGGGAATCAGAAGGGACAATGATCGCTGGAAGGAAGCCACAGTCAGGGAACAGAAGCAGATACTCGCTCCTCAGCTCTGACACCACACATAGCACTCTGCACAAGTGACTTGGAAATCTGAAACAGCACCAGATTATGAAGAGGCAAGACCTTAAATTGACTGAGTTTTCGTTTAGATCACTTAGATGAGAAAAATCTCAAAATGGAAACCAACTTTAATAAAAAGAAAAGTTACTTTTCTTGCTAGAAAAAAAATCAGGAAAAAGGCAAAAAGTTATCCTATATATAGTTCTTTAGATCATATATCTTATACTTAAAAGATTTACTAGTATTATTTTTCTCAAATAACTTTTATCTGATCTAAAACTCCAACAGGTGAGGATCTTTACTATATAAATTACATAAAATTCAAAACTCTACATGGATAAAATATATAACAGTGGATAGACTAAAATTTAATAGGTAAACATCAGTTTGATTTGTCTTTTATGTATACACACTGACTTTTACTTATAATATAAAATCAGGAAGTGTAGCATTTAAATTTCACAAAAATTTGAAACAGCATGAGTTAGAACAGATATAAAACTAGTAAAAGTTGGTGTAACTTTAAAAAATTTGCAATCCAAAAATTTTTATGACCTAAACTTAACTTCGTATGTCACACAAAATATTTTGTTTAACTTAAATTAAACATGAAGGGGCATATAAAAGTGGAAGAGTCCAATTTTTTATAAAAGCTCAGAAACAAAAATTTATTACTACTAATGCATTAGGCTTCTTGTTTTCCCAGCATTATCTATAAACCTGTATCTGTTAAGCTCTAATCACCTGGAATAAAACTTTTCACTAATTAAAAAAAATTAGACAAAACGAGAAATCAAGTGACTATATAAATCTTAGTTACACTTTTGGGTACTGTTACAAAAATCTCAGTTCTCAAAGATATCAGTAAGTTTTAATTTATCTATAATCCATTCCTAATTATAAATTATTAACATATAATAAAATACATATCAGGTACATAAACCCGTGCCGATAAGAATAATCCAGATAAAAAGAAAGTGAAGCCCAAGAGAACAGAAAATTAATTTTTTAAATAAAACTAGCTGTTAGTCAAAGCCAAGTTTTCTTCATACTAAAACACTATCTACAATCCTAAGGAACTTGCCAAAACTAGAAAAATGACTCAATCGTGCTATCCTAATGCATTTTCTCCACTTCTGAGATAATTATCAAACAAGGCGTTAGTCTAAACAATTTTATAAACCACAGTTCAATATAACCTTTAGTGAGTTTTAATAGTTGAAAGAAAATCTTAATGGTTATCGTTTTTCATGATCATTTCGATATTTCATCACAGTATTTACAATTATATAGTGATACAAAATGCACAGTACATTTGAAGGTCTTGGTTATTCTCATCCCAGAGGTACTGAGGAAAAACACGTTAAAAGCCTCAAATCTAACCACTAATGCAACTAAGTAATTTCAAAACACATTTCAGCACTTCAGAGAGGAAGGACTCAAAACACAGCAACTGAGTCAATAATTTCATACTTTATCTAAGCTGTATTTAATTGACTATCACTCCCTATGGCCGTAATTGTGGACTAGTCAATTTTTACTAAAATATACTCTTAGCTTACTAATGTTCTTAAGTCATACAACAACAACACAATAGTATATATTAGTAAAATTATTAAATAAACAAAGTTCCACCAAGTTTCAAATATGTACATTTGGTGGTAAAAGTCTGTCTTGTTGGTTGGAGGGAAAATAAAAAAACCTTCATTAACAAAATTAAGTCTATTTCCCCTGCCATCAACAAACAAATATAGAGAAAAGGGTACAAATTAAAGTGCTATATATTAACTTAGGCTATATTTATATTTAATTCTAACATTCTTAAAGTGAACTTGACACTTTTCTATAAACTCAATAATCTCTTACAATATATCTTACTGTACTGAAGGCACTACATGAATTTACCTAAAATTTAAAAGTAATTCCCAGTGTTATCATGCCCTAAAGCCAATAAAATTAAGCCACAGAATGGCAAAGACTACAATATGTTCCATTCTGTCAACTATTATTTTGGAGGTGGGGTTCAAGTCATAAATGTTGACACTAAATGCAGTATCAACTTATATTCTGGTGGGCTAGATAGTCACTAAACTATGTTTTAGTCTTATAAAAAAAGGAATATGATAAGTAACTTCAGGTTAAACATACCAAAAAATAAGAACAAAGGCAATAAAAAGGAGACAGCAGTGTAAGAAAGAGGGTAAAAAATTTCTCTGCAACCTGGAGGGAAATCATCTTGAGGAAGCAAACCAATGCTTGCTGCACAGCCCTCTAAAGGCCAAGATCAGAAGCACTGAGTACATCTGAGGATGGTTTAGGAACAGGGATGAAAACACTTTAAATGAATAAAAGCTGGTATAAAAAGAGAGCGTCCCACATCGTCTTCCCCATAATGCATGGCCATTGCCAGCACGGTACAAGATGGAAAGTTTACTTCCCAGAGGGTAAATATCTAGATACCCTAAAAAGCCAAAGTTTAAAAAAAAATACAGTAATTTGAAAGTATATTTATGGAACTATGAAACCCTATGCAAGATTAAAGAAGTTTTTTCTAAGAAAAGTGAGAAGCCATAATAAAACTAAGTGTCCATCAATGACAAAGATAGGTTATTCATCACCAGTGGACAACTCCCAAAGACACACTGCTTTTTTTTTTTTAATGCAATACACTTAAATATGACCAGACAGCAAAGTGTCACCAGTCATTAGAGGAAAGACTCTTAGGTGAATGACATATGCCAAACAAACTGGAAAAAGAAAAGGAAAACCTCATAGAAAATAGCGTTGTTAACATCGTAGAGAAAGACTAAAGAAAAGTATACTTAATAACATCACAGAGATTAAATTTTTCATGTAAAAAAAATCAGGGCAGGGACTTTGCTTTATTCCCTGGTATCTCTCTATTTACAAATCTGAGTTCTCTACAGAAACAAACCAGCAGGATAGGGAGATATATTTTATTTGTTGTAAGGAACTGGCTCACAAAATTATGGCGGGTGAAAAGTTCCAAGACCTGCAGGGTGAGCTAGCTAGCTGAAATGCCAATGGTACAGTTCTACTCCAAGTCCAAAAGCATAAGAATCAGGAAAACCTATGGTCTAGCTCCAGTCTGAAAACCAACAGGCTCAAAACCCAGAAAGAACTCATGTTTCTGTTTGAGTCCAAAGGCAGGAAGAGCTAATGTCCCAATTCCAAGACAGTCAAGCAGGTGGAACCCTCTCTTACCAAGGGGAGAGCCAGCCTTTTTGTTCTAGTCAGGTCTTCAGCTGACTGGGTGAGGCTCATGCTCATTAGGAGAGTACCCTGCTTTACTCAGCAGAGTAAGATCTGATTTAAATGTTTATTTCATCCAGAAATAGCCTCATGGAAAACTCCAGAATAACATTTGACTCCATGTCTGCACACCCCCATGGCTCAGCCAAGTTGACACACAAAATTAACCACCAAAGTTTGTTCCCTCCCTCCCCCACAAAACTCAGAAAACCAGAAAGTGCTCTTAAAAATTAAAGGTATAATATCAAACTAAAATTTGATAGCTTATTAGTGGAAGATGAAGAAATCACTTGAAAAAAAAGATCAAATGAGAGGAACAATACATGAGAATGGATATGAAAATTAGAAAATTAATCCAGAAATGAGAAAAACAGAAAAAGAAATTCCCACAGAAATAATCCAAGAAAATTTCTCTGAACACATGTATATATTTTTCAGACTGAAAAGGTATACATAAAATACCAAACACAGTGAGTTCTAAAATACCCACACACCAAGGCACAATCCCGTAACAACATAAACAATTTTTAAAACCGTAAAAATACTAAAAATTGCCTGGGAGAAAAAAATTTGTAGCGATTTTAAGTTTCAGCCACTAATACTTATATCCAAACAAGCTATCAAATATAAAAGCTAAATAAAAGACATTTTCACATAAGCAAAATCTAAAAAATTCTACCCCTCATGCATTCTTTCTCAAGAAATCACAAAGGATCTGCCTCGCCAAGATTAATACAGACACTCAAAACATCATCCTCCACCCCGTTCCACTTTAACTGTCCAAAGCACACTTATTACCACCAGATCCTCTGTCTTTACCTTTGTTTTGTTCTCTACTATATTCCCGGTGCCGGAACAGTAACCAATGCATCCATAGCAAGTGATCAATAAATGCTGAATCAGCGTACTTTTTAAAAAGAAGGCCATTATGTGACACAGGAGGGAGACATGAGATTAGAGCATAAAAAAGATAAAAAAAAATTCTGGGTTGATGGTAAAAGCAGCCCCCAGACAACAGCTTTCTACAGACCTGAAGAGCAACCGATCCATACTTAAACAGGAAAACAGACCACTCCAGGCACTGTGCCACCAAGAAAAACAACTGAACCAACATTAACAAGGCTGTGTTTGGTCACACCGGCAGAAGTTGTATAGGTCCAGTAAAATTTAGAAATAAATCTGTGGAGGATGTAAAAAAAAGTTAAATAAACCAAAGTTAGATATTATTAACACTAACATAAAGAATGAAAGAAAAAGACAAGCAAGAGAAAGGAAGGAAGGAAGGAAGGAAGGGAGGGAGGGAGGGAGGGAAGGGAAGGGAAGGGAAGGGAAGGAAATCATGGTATATTTTGTAGTTCTGCCATATAAATATTTACGTACACTATCACAATAATGTAAATGCTGGCTAGCTACGGTTTTAACTAAACATTATGCTGTAACCGTACTGAGAATGTTAGTGGGAAACAGAAAGGGAAAGCAACGTAAGTCCTCAACGGTCATCTTCCCCATGGAAGCCATTAGATAGTATCTTAAATAGAAAAATCAAGAAATAGCCATTGTATCATTTATCAATATAAACGCAACTAGCAGAGTCAACAACTGAGAGATCGGAATGTGGTTCCTTTCAGGAAGTAGAATCAAGGGGGACAGAAGAAGTAGGCAGTGGACTACTGTTTTTCAGTTTAAGTATTACCCTATTATTAGATTTGTGACATGATTTACATGTTTTGTTTTATAAATCATAAAATTTATATTATAAATCTTATGCTCTAAATGAAGAACAGTAAGTAGAAAATAAAAATACACATTTTTTTTTCTCACTGGGCAGTAAGTATCTATCAAAAATTATTCTGAAATATATTTCAACAGCAGCATAAGCATTCAATTTTTCACAAATACTGATATCAAACCTACAAAAATATAAACGTATCATAAACTAGTGAGAATTTTTCTTTTCTTAAAGTCAGTATTCTACATTCTATCAAATGAAATTTTCACTGCTATTGCCAAAGAAATATTCTTTTATTAGTAAGTACTGATCTAAGGATCCAAACGTAATTTAAAGAAAGGAATTAAGGATAATTTGTTAACAAAAACCTAAACTCATATTGAACTATTTCATTTTTTCTTATATAAAAATATAAAAATTAAAGGCTTGTGCTCTTCAACAAAATAACACAAAATCATTAACACTTTAAGATGCTATGGTTACATATGCCTTTGTAAAATAAATCCAATTCATTGGACGAAGCTCCTTTTACCTAAATAGATGACAGAAGCCTATTAGGAGTCAAGGGAGGAGACCACAAAGCAAAGCTCAAATGAGGAAAAGAATGTATTAACACAAAATTGAGAACCACATTATACACAGGACTAAAGGTCAAAACCAGAGAAAACTTGTTCATGTTCAAGATACAGTAATCTTAAGAGCTCAAAGTAAACTATCAAGAACTTTTCAACAGCGTTTGCACCGCGTGTCAGCACTCTCTCAGCAGCGTATCGGACACAAACGCGGGTGACCTCACTCCAGGAGGAGGATACCATAATAGTGAAGGCACACGTCTTATTCCATTGTCTCTTCAGAGGGTAAAACAAATGCTCACATCAAATAGCAAAATAAAATACTGCCAGTTGAAAACTTTTGGTATCAATGATTTCTGTACATATATACTTCTAAATGTACATTTTATTTGTACAAATATGGCTCAGTTTATAAATGAAATTTATTGCATATACAGATAACTACAAAGAGAAGAGATAAAAGAAAATTATTTATAAAGTTGAATTCGCAAATGATACAGTTTTATAATTGCTTATTTAAAAAATATCTTTTAATGTGTACTATTTATATCTTTTAATGTGCAAAGAATTGAATACTGATAAAGTAACTATTGGATTTACATAATAAAGAATGCACATTTTTAAAAATAAAAAACAGATAACCATAAAATCAATTATGAATTATTATAAATATAGCTTTAAATTTATAATCAAAAACAATAATCCTTTTGCTATTATGTTTAAGCATACATTAAAATTAATATATTTGCAAGTACCTTTGAAAATATTTTTAAACATTTTCAGGAAAAACAATCTCTGGCCAATAATGACCCTTAAATAACTTCCAAACTGTTATCAATTTTGTGAAGATCTCTCACTAATCAACACAGAAAGCTGATTTCAAAAAAAAAAAAAAAGTGACAAAAGCTGCTGTAGCCCTTTGCAGCCACAATCTCTCAACAGATGATCATCATTAAGTTTATATCAGGGCTTCACATTCGGGAGCTACATAAATGTGTCCTATTAGGACATGGTCAGTCTGTTTGGCAACTCCAGCTCTCCAGACATATGGCAACTGCTGCCCTTTGAGGTCTGAAGTCAAGTCTTTAGGGAATCTCACAGCCTGCACTGAAATTACAAGGAGTGTTCATTAGAGACTGCTGGAGAGGAAACATGAAAGACTTCCATTAAAACTATATAAAACAGCTAATTATTTTTAAAAGATTTTTAAACCATCTGATGTACTGAGCTTCAACGAAAAGTCTTTACCAACAGAATTCTTTTTAAAAGCAACACTTTCAGGACAGGAGGGCCAACAGCTTTCTTCATGCCTCCCATCTGCCGCCTCAACACACCTAACACTCATTTTATAAGCATCATCAAGTCAAGATTTTTGTACCATGGTAGAGAATAAAATTATCTTATACCTCTAATTTCTTTCTACAAATCACTGTAAACATTCACAAAATGAAGGTATTTTCAGAGACAAAGTTTTTTTTTCTAAAATCTAGTTTTGAATAATATAATGTAGCTAATCTCAAGCCGTCGTACGTAAGTATTTCTTTTTAGATGTATTTTTTTAATCCAAAAGCCTACCTCTATTTCATGTTTAGTCCACTTCAAAAAAAATCATTTCAATGTTTTAAGTCAAAAAATATATAAATTACTAGAAAACCTAAGAATTGCATTTATCAGATATATTGAAAATATATGTAGATTCAAATGTTTACAATTAAAAGAATGTCAAGAAATTGACAAGAGTGCAAAGAAGTCTCATGTCTTTACTTTCTCAGGATTTTGAAAAACAAAAAGTATAAATATTTTCCAATTAATGACAGTTGCCATTTCAACATTTTGCATGGGAGAACTTTTTAACTTCAGAGAACAGTTACTTATTAAGTTCCACAAGAAAACAATACCACTATGGAATTTTATTTCAGTAACAAATCTCCATAAAATATTATATAAAGTTCATTAGTTTGCCTCAATCATTTCTTGAATTCACATATATGTTGGTTTCTGACAGCCTAATTCCAAAAAGCAATTACAACCTCAATCCATATGTAAAAAGATAACAGAAAGCAAGTACGTTAAACCAGTTTAAAAGAATAAAAATCTAAAGAAAACAGATTACGAATGATTTATATGAATGCCTAGTGCTGAAGTTAATTACAAGTAACCCAATAAAATAGTGCCTTTATTATTGTACAGCACGTAATAGCTCTAGATGTAAAAACCAGAACTCCTTCTGCTGACTTCTGCATGCCCAATCCCACCGCACACAACATTAAGAATTAAACATGTAGTAAATAAGGCATATAGAAAACAGCAGTTTTTAACTAAAAGCAGAAAAACTCTCCTGCTGTTTAACCATTTGGGGTCTTCCACTCTGAAATCAGTTTACAGTGATGACTGTAAACTGATACTATGTATTCACTGAGTAAAATCTTAATGTTAACATAAAGTGAGACTTCAATTTCAGTGTTCAAAGCTTTACACATCAAATAAAAAAATAAATAATTATGACACAGCATCACATTCATTTCAGCATTCAACAAAAGTTATTATTTGATAAGTTATCAAATAAGTTATTTTTAATTTCTTATTGAACTTATCTTTTATGTTTATACTGTGAAATGATGGTATCTTCAGAATTATAGTTTTCCAAACCTCACACCGCATCCACCTTTCCTGCAGCTTTGGTCCCAATTTTAAGAAAATACTACCTGAAACACACACCCTGCAGACCACAGCAACACGTTACGCTTGTCAACAGCCACAGCCCGCAGCCAATGCCAGTGTGCTTACTCACTCTCCTGGACAAGGCCCTTCATTCTAGAATGTTTCCCTAACCTTTCAAATATCTATCAATGTGTTTAATGAGATATTAGCCGATATCAACCGTAAGTATAATGCAAAAGTCCTAAGATATGTTATGGATAAATTTCATCATGTAGGCCATTCTTCGACCTACAGTAGGGATGTTATGAAATACTTGATCAGCTAGTTTTGCTGCACAAACGAATTAGGACTGATGAAACAACCAACCAACAGTGCATCTCTCTGGCCACCTTTTATCCCTATTAATTTCATCTCCATTAAATATACATGCAGTATCAGTTTACTTTGCTTCCCCCCACCCCCGGGGTCAATAACTTCACAAATTGCAATTTGTCTCCTTAACTGTGGAGAAACACTTTACAGGTAGGGATCTCCACTTCTTTTGAGTTCTTAACAGTGCCTGATTCAATTTTCCATATAACAAACATTCAAATGCTTGTTAAAGTGATCATTTAACAGCATTAGTGAAGGAGGGAGCACTCAGAGATCTTCAAACACATTACTAGATGAGTTTCCTGTGTGCTATAACAAACTGCCCCAAATTTGGTGGATTAAAACACTAGAAGTCTGTTCTCTCACAGTTCTGGAGACAAGAAATTTAAAATTGGTTTCACTGAGTCAAAAACCCAGATTTCAGCAAAGTTGTGCTCTTGGAGGCTCTGGGGGAGAATCTGTCCCTCGCCCCTTCCAGCTGCTGGTGCCTGCCGGCACCCCCTGACTTGTGGCCACATGACCCTGCTCATCTGCACACTGCCACCTTCTGTGTGCCCATCTCTGATCTCTGTCTCTTGAAGGACACATGTGATGGTGTTAAGGGCCCAACCAGGTAATTCAGGAGTATCTCCTCATCTAAAAATCCTTAATCACACAAAGACCCTTTTTCTACATAAAGTAACATTCACGGGTTCCAGGCTTGTGACAAGGAAGGGTATTCTGGGGGTAGCCATATTTCAGCCTATCACACTAAAAGCACAGGCGGCAAACACAAGACCCGCAGATAGAATCCAGCCCTCCACCTTGTTTTATTCGGCCTGACACCTTGTTCTACCTGGCAGCAGTGCCAAGCTCTTGCTTAACTGTTAAGGAGTAGTTATATTCATACAGTCCTAGTTACATTCGACCCTTTGAAGGCAACCGTGAGGCTCATGTGGCCCCTGGTGAAAGTAAGTTTGACATCCTTGCACTAGAGAATCCAAATTAAAGCAACAGAAACAGCAAGCTGAAGAAAAGTAAACTTTACTATCAAGTTCAAAAAAATTCTAAAGATTCAAAAGAAATAAAAACATTTTTAAAAATTAGTATATTATGGCAAGAGCTGGAAACATTTTCAAGCAAGTCAATTTCTGCTCCAAGTGTCAGTTCTCATAGTGATTGTCTTGTGACTGGTTTTATTTTCAGGTCCAGAAATTCGGTTAATTTGCTATGTATGAAGCCTATCCCACTCCAAGAAACTGAAAGCTGCACAGCTGCGCAGGTAGTAATGAGCAGGTGTCAGGAAGAGCAGCTGCTAGCAATCCGCAGACAGGCGATGGCAGCCCTGCCGATGCTCAAGTGAGTGAGGGGCAGACGCAGTGAGGGGGGCTGATCAGGAACAGAAGGATGTAAAAAGAAAAAAATTCTCCCCCGTTAGTTTGTTTTCTCACTGCCACTGACAAACCTTCTATTTTCTTCTTTAGGTTACATTTGTATCAAACAGAATCCTATTCTCATAAATTTGACTAGCACTTCAAAACAATGGGGAATCCTTGCAATGGATGTGTGAGACAACCCTACAATATCAAGCGAATATATAAGCTTTCCTGAATAAAGGAATAGGTCACCTTTCCCCATAAAAATGATAAGAAACCAAAATTAAATTTGCCCCCATTTATGGAGTATCTGATAACAACAATAACCTGACAAACCAATTGACCCAAAAAGGCAATCTGTTATTCTGTCTTCCAAATAAATAACTTTCAAAAATATGTAACCACTATCAAAAAGAATGCACTGTGCATTCAGTATTTAGGACATTATGAAGCATCTTTATACTCACTATATGTAAAATCACATTGTACAAAATAAAGTGTAAGGTGAATGTAGAGAACAGGTATGAGGTTAGGAGATTTGGGTTTTTAGGTAAACTACCCAGAAATTGGCAAAAATACATAATGCTTATGTCAAATATCTGAATACTATTTACAAGGCAGCACAGGAATAACTATAAAGTAAATTACAATCTCTGTTAGGAACCTTGAAAATAAGAGGAGTATTAATTGAACAAGGTAGTAAACTATAGCTCCTCTTAGAAAGGAAATTAAATTTGTCAGTACGTACTGAAAGAGCTAAAGTCAACGGAAAGAAAAAGGTCAATTCACTAATTCAGGAATAAGCTGAATCGGTGATTCTTTAAGATTTTACTTATTCATTTTTTAGAGAGAGGGAAGGAGAAAGAGGGAGAGAAACATCAATGTGTGGTTGCCTCCTGTGCGTCCCCAACCTGGGACCCAGCCCACAACCCAGGCATATGTCCTGGCTGGCAATCAAACTGGTGACCATTTGGTTCCCAGGCCTGCAAGCAATCCACTGAGCCACACCAGCCAGGGCCAAATCAGTGACTCTTTACAGGAGGAGTTTTTCAAATAATGCTCCTTTTGTGCCTCCCTGTCTCCCCAACTCTGACAGGACTCAAGTCGTAAGGAACTTCACTGATAATGATGTATTTGGCAACAAAAAGAAAAGCTGATAATCAGTAAACTACACTAACTTATACACGTACAATATTTCTCATCTGTGGTAACACTAACCCTAGAGGAGTACTGAAAGTAATGCAGTAAAAATAAAAGGTTTTACAGTGTACAAAAGAGGCTGTTAAGACGATGGTAACAGTAGTTAACACTCTGTAATGACATCAATCTTTTACTTGTGTTCAGGTATACTTGACTGACTTTCCAAAACAGCTGTCCCAGAGAATAGTGGAGCCATGCCTTTGGAAGCCCATGGAAAAGAAGAATGTTACTCATTAACCTTGCCCACATTGGAAAGGCGCCAAAACTGCTAATCTCTTAGACCCCTCTTCTAGGTCTAATATTCTATGTTCAAGATGAAAATGGACTGGACTGGGCATATCACTGCAAAAAAAAATAGAAAATAATGAAAAAAACACTAGAAAATAATGGTGGACTGAATTTGTAAGTCAAAAAGCTGAACAATCAAATTAATTTCATAAAAAGAAAATGATACTGAAAATACTAAATAACGGGAGGATTTTTGTGTGCTATGAAAACAGAGTCAGAATCTAATAACTTTAATTTATAACCTACTTTCCTCTACTGGACTGTTCTACATATATTTACATATAGTATCCAATACGATCTTTATTACATCCATTTCACTCAGTAAAACAGTGAGTCTCAAGCAAGTGAAGTAATTTGCTCACGGTTACTGAGTTAGTAAGTGGTAGAGAGAAAAACATTTCTTAAGATTCAAAAATCTATCATCACAGCATTTTCCTGGCCTAAGCCACTTCTTAAGATCCTATGCAAGGCATCTTCTTTTTTTTGTTTGTTTGTTTTTTTGGTTACTCATGGAGAGAACAGAGTCCAACTCCAGCATCTGAAGAATTTACTACTAGAAAAACAAATACATAATCTTCAGGGTGCAAACCTTAGATTTTGTTAACCCTACATGCATGCTTCTGGGGATTCATGTGATGCAAAGGCAGCCTGACTTACAAGACCTGCCCAACTCAGCGGCGCACAGAGGATGGACTGTGTGTGCAGTTACTAACACATAATGAATGCCCCTTCCTAAATTTATGCTATTATATATTAACTTGTACATATCAGGGCACTAAGTTTCTACATAACTATTTGATCTTGGCCAACTAAGGCAAACAGTTTAAGCACTTTCAACAGAAAAATTTAAATCTGGATCCTAACAATCCTGATTACTCTGACTGAAATCCATTAGATTATATATTATTTAAGAAAAATATATGGATGAGAATACAGCTGAGCCTTCACAGAATTATCAGAGTTTCATATTAAACAAAAACAATTCCAAGCTTTGCACTTTTAACCTAGCCTTTCTATAATACTATAGAACTTCAGTAGATTAATTTGAAGTAATAGAAAAAAAGAAAGGACTAAGTAAAACCACACAGTTGTAGCTGAGAAACAGAACTACCTGAAAAACCAAAGGAAAATGGTATGCTTAGAACATCTCCATTCTTGTATTCCTCCTTTTTGCTAACTCTCCTTCTAATCCTAAATTTAAAAGACCAGTTGTAAAACCATAGGGTGCCAAATTAAAGCACACTTTATTTTCAGATGTCTCCATACTCATAGGCCGACTTCCTGTCAGGAAGAGTTCCATTTCACTGAATACCCCAATCAGCAGGAAACTTGCAGAATTAAGTGCCAGTTGATATTACTTTGTTTTGCATTTACCACCCTTGAGAATACTGTTCAAAGATCTAGTTATATAGTCAGCATGGTATCATCCTTCTGACTAGACTGCCAAGCCACAGGGTGTAGCCCCAGTTACACAGAATTCACCCTGAAAGGTTGTGCTTTCTAAATCCTAGTGTGCTAGTGAATCAACAGGATGCCTGTATTTCAGAATAAATCCTGCATCTGAAGTTAAGTTATGCTTTTCTTTGGTTGTAACAAAGCCATTTAACTTAATATTGGAAAGGTCTGCCTTCAGTTTCAAATAAAAACCAACTGATGTTCACTAACTTCTCAACTTAAATATTTTATTCTTAAAAGAACTTTATTTTGTTTTTAATGTTTTTGCTGTTGTTTAAAAGACAAAAAAATCCATTTTATAAAAGCATGATATCTGTTATACATTTTGAATTAAACAAAACCATAAATACTTTACATTAGCATATAGTTATTAAACTGATTTCAGATACTTTAAAATTTTTAGTGCATTTAAGATTTTTCATGATCAGTTAATATACCTTGACCCTGAACTACCCTCTCCAACGTCCATGAACTTCCTCACACTTCAAAGGCATCTAGTTCCTTATAACACAGTCAACCATTTTTATTGTACACAAAATTAAGGTAATTCTAAGCATTTCAATATAAAACACCCATGCTCATAGATTTTCTCCTTTGTAAGGATAAAGCATTCAGCAGCTCTAAGGCAAAACTAGGTGACTGTACTAGAAACCTATTTTTTTATCATGATGTTAATCACTACCCTAGTGATTCTCATCCATTCACAATCAAAAGGTCATAAGCACTGACAATAACAAAGTTCAGACACAATCAATCTGCATTCATTAACTCTGTAAGTACATTCTAAGGATGAGCTATAAAGACATCCAAACATAGGGAGGGATAACATTATGACAAGGGTGAAATATTAAATTATATTGATCCTAGTGGGATCACACTACACATAAACTGGTCTCAAAGAAGCCACCTGCCTCCAGAGTCCTAGTTACAATGGAAAAGGTAAGTCTGGTTACAAAGAAAATGAAGTGTTTTATATACAACATATCAAACCCCAAGTTTCAACGTCTCATGTACTTTGCAGATTGCTGCCATGCAAGCTCCTTTTATCACACAAATAGTAAGATTTTCACTTAATCATTGCAGGAAATAGCTATATAATCAATTGATGTCAAAATATTTGAATTTATTATTTAATTTAGGGTTAGATCTGCATAAATATTGTAAAAAAATACACACAGAGACACACACAGCAACATGCCTGGTTAAACTTAAGTTGCTCTGAAAAACCACTATAATCAGTTCTAAAGATCTATCCCTTCACAAAGACACATAAATTGGGATTTATGTCCAAATTAACTTAGAAAGGAACAAGAACAAATGACTGAAATAACTTCTTATGAATGAAGGAAAAACAATCACTGTTTTATAAAGAAAATAGTAGCTATAATTTTGCATATCTATTGATTTTCTTTAATTGCTGTGATGGGAGAAGCAGAGAACACCAGAAGCAGGATACTAAGAAAGAGGAGTTCCTGCATTATTCACTGTCTCACTTCTGATATATGTAGCTTTTCCCAAATTATATTTTACCAAAATTTTCCACACACAATGGCCATAAAAAGGACTGTGTGATCAAATATACTAATTTTATTCCCTTTACAGATTTAACAATATGCATTATTATAAACATATTTATACACACAGATATTTACTAAAGGCCTTGAGGGGCTTTACAGGAAAGAAACCTAATTAAATTTGAAGGAACATTTTCTGCACTTATTTATACGGCTGGAAGCTTTTTTCCACACAACGTCCATTACCATCACACACTACACATGCTGGAACTTGCTGCACTGGAAAATCTGGAGTGTGAGAACTAATCAAACAAGACACGGCCACCACAAATCCATCCAAGGACAATTAGAGGTACTAGGAAGAGTGGAGAAAATGCTTTAGGAACTTTAGAATCTATAAATGCTGATGAAATTATACAGATATAAGAGGGACCTGGAAAAAATTAACACTGAAAATCAAGAGTCTAAATGATGTATTCATAAAAAGAAAAAAAGCATTAAATAGGAACTCGCAGAATTTTTTTGTACTCGACTATAACTACACCCTGCATTAAGTCCTTATAAAGTTCTGTGCTGTAGTACAATTATTTGTCTCTCTCCCTAGATTATTGTCCCTTAAAAGGAGGGGCTCATCTTAAAAGTACTCAATACATGCCTCCCAAACAATAAATGCAAACAAATAAAATGAGCAGGCACAAAGAGAACTGGGGGGCAGATGAATTCACAAAGCTCTGTAGAGGAGAGAGCAATTTACACTAAGCCTGACAGACAGTAAAAACAAAAGTAAGGGAAAGTAAGGTAAGGTAAGGTAAAGAAAGTAAGGTAATAGCCTCATCATACTGCTGTGTAACAGACTGGTACTACAGGATTTCCTGATAGGTTAAAAAAAATGCATCAGGAAGTTAAGAAGACTTTTTTATATTTCTGATAAACAACTTATATTCAAATTTCTATTTTGTGGTTGGAAAAAAAATAACCCTTTATTTGTTCAATTATTTCTTTTAACAAACCATAGCATTTTCTTGATACTATATAGTGAGTTTCATTTAAAAAGGTTGAAGTGTACCCTAAATACAGCACACTGAGTATCTAAGTGACACAATAAAAGTAGTATATCCCCATTTATATTAAGTTCTCCAAGTAAAACTCATCCACAATAGCAAGAATAAAATCAGTGGAAAGTTGAGTGACAGGAGTGGAGATTAAGAGGCACATGAAACTTCTTGGATTGAAATGGTTATTAGATGGTAGTGTATATGTCAAAATTCATCAAACTCTACACTTAAAATGTGTGCATATACATACATGCATATATAATAAATTATGCTGTACTGAGGTTTTTAAAAGTAGGTATATCTTACTAATCCAGAGGAAAATTGAAATATATGACCTTATTAATAAATGAACATGACTACAGTATATAACAAATGACTTAATAAAAATAAACACTTAATACACACTTAACAACACAAAAGTATGGTGGTATTTCATAATGAGAAAGACCAAAAAGCAAAAGCCCAAAATATGGTGATTTTTGACCAATGTTACCATTCATTTAATATTTATACAATTTATATAAACAATCTAACATTATATCTTAAAGAACTAGAAGAAGAACAAAAGCAAACCAAAGCCAGCAGAAAAAGAGGAACTAATATAAATTAGAGAATTAAATGAAATAGAGAACAAAAAGACTATAGGAAAAAGTTAATACAACAAAGAGCTGGTTCTTTGAAAAGATTAATAAAACTGAAAAATCCATGGCTAGATTCATTAAGGGAAGAAGAGAAAAGACTCAAACTAAATCAGAAGTGAGAGAGAAATTACCACTGACATCACAGATATACAAGAATAATGCTAGAATACTATGAAAGCCTACATGTCACCGAAGTTAATAACCTGGAAGAAATGGGTCAGTTCCTAGAAATATATAACCTTCTTAGACTGAATTGGAAAGAACCAGAAAATCTAAATATACCAATCGACAGTGAGGAAATTGAAACCACCATCAAAAACCTCCCAAAAAATAAAAGTCCAGGACTATATGGCTTCAATAGTAAATTCTAGCAAACACTCAAAGAAGATTTAATACCTACCTATCCTTCTCAAACTCTTCCAAAAAATTGAAACAGAGGAAATATTTCCTAACACATTTTTTAACATTTTATTTATTTTTAGAGAGAGGGGAGGGAGAAAAAGAGGGAAAGAAACATCAACGTGTGGTTGCCTCTCACGTGTCCCCCACAGGAGACCTGGTCCACAACCCAGGCATGTGTCCTGACCTGGAATCAAACCAGCGACCTTTTGGTTCACAGGCCAGCACTCAATTCACTAACCAACACCAGCCAGGGCCCCAACATATTTTATAAAGTCAATATTACCCTGATACCAAAATCTGGCAAGGATAACACAAAGAAAGAAAACTACAAACCAACATTTCTGATAAACAAATGCAAAAATCCTATACAAAATACAAGCAAATTAAATACAATAATACATTAAAAAAATAATTCATCACGATTAAGTGGGGTTCATTCCAGGGGCACAAGAATGGTTCAAAATATGGAAAATGATTAATATCATACACCACATTAAGAAAACAAAGGATAAAATTCATATGATCTTATCAATACATGCAGAAAAAACATAAGATACAACATCCACTTAAGATTAAAATACTCAATAAAGTGGGTATAAAAGGAAAATAGCTCAACATAATAAAGGCTGTATACGACATTCTCAGCTAATATCATACTCAATGGTAAAAGAACTGAAAGTTTTTCCTCTAAAATTAGAAACAAGATAAAGATGTCCACTCTCACCACTTATTCACCATAGTTCTGGAAGTCCTAATCAGAGCAATTAGGCAAGAGAAAGAAATAAAAGGCATCCAAACTGGGAAAGAAAAAGTAATTGTGTTGCTTTTGCAGATGACGTGTTTCTACACATAGAAAACCCTAAAGACTCCACCAAGAAACTATTAGAAACAATAAACACAGTAATGTTGCAGGACACAAAATCAATGTACAAAAATCCACTGCTTTCCTAAATGCTAACAATGAAATTTCAGAAAAGAAATGAAAAGAAAAAAATTCCTTCTGTAATTGCAACAAAAAATAAAATAAATTACCTAGGTATAAACATAAAGGATGTGAAAGACCTATTTACTGAAAACTATAAAGCATTATTAAAACAGACTGAAGAAGAAACATGAAATGGAAAGACACTCCATGTTCATGGATTGGAAGAATCAATACAGTTAAAATGTTACCCAAAGAAATATACAGATTTTAAGCAATCACCATCAAAATCCCAATATCATTTTTTTAAATAGAACAAAAATAATCAGCTTTGTATAAAAGCACAAAAGGCCCCAACTAGCCAAAGTAATCCTGAATGGGGGGGCTGGGGAGCTGGAGGCATCACACTGCCCAATTTCAAACTACAATGCAGAGTTACGATAGTAAAAACAGCATGGACTTGGCAGAACAACAGACACACAGACCAATGTAACAGAACTGACAGTCCAGAAATAAAACCACATGTATACAGGCAAATAATTTTCATCAAAGAAGCCAAAACCACACAATGGAAAAAAGAAAGACTCTTCAATAAATGGTGCTGGGAAAATTAAAAAGTCATCTGCAAAAGAATGAAAGTTTGTCCCCATCTACAAAAATTAATTCAAAATGGATCAATGACCTAAATATAAGATCTAAATCAATAAAATACATAGGGAAAAACATAGGTACTAGTCTTACAAACTTTGGTTGTAAAGAACATTTTGTTGACTTGACTCTATCCCTTACTGGCATGGCTCAGCTGGCTGAGCATCACCCAGCAGAGCGAATGGTCGCTGGTTCAATGCCTGGTCAGGGCATATGCCTGGGTTGTGGGCTGGTCCCCAGTTGAGGTCCATGGGAGAGGCAACCAATCTATGTTTCTCTCACATGTTAATGTTTCTCCCCCCCACTTCCCCTCTCTCTAAAAATAAGTAAATTTTTAAAAATCTTAAAAAGAAAACAAGAAAGAATTTAACCCCAAAGGCAAGTAAAGGCAAAAATAAATGAATGAGACTATCTATATCAATCTAAAAAGCTTCTGTAGAGCACAAGGAACCTACAACAAAACAAAAAGGCAACCAACTAAATGGGAGTTGATATTTGCAAACAACAGCTCTGACAAGGGGTCAATAACCAAAATATATGAAGAACTGGTACAAGTCAACACCAAACAAAGAAACAATCCAATTAAAAAATGGGCAAAGGACCTGAAGACATCTCCCAAGACGACACACAAATGGCCAATAGATATATGAAAAGATGTTCAACTTCACTAGCTAATAGGAAAATACAAATCAAAACTAAAATGAGATACTACCTCACAACTTATAGAATGACCATTATCAACTAGACAAATAATAACAAGTGTTGAAAAAAGACTGTGTAATAAAAGGAACCCTCATTCACTGCTCGTGGGAATGTAAACTGGTACAGTCACTATGGGAAACAGTTTGGCACTACTGCAAAAGCTTAAGAACAGAGTTAACATATGACCGAGCAATCCTTCTTCTGGGTATCTACCCAAAAAACTCAGAAACATTTATTCACAAAAATATATGCACCCCTACTTTTATTGTAGCATTCACAGTGACCAAGGCACAAAGACAACCAAAGTGTACTTTGATGAGATCTGGATAAAGAAGATGAGGTACATATATACTATGGAATACTATTCGTTCTTAAGAAAAGACAAACTACCATTTTTGACAAAATGGATGGGCCTTGAGACTTATCATGCTAAGTCAGGGAGAAAAAGCTAAGAACCATATGATTTCACTCATACATGGTATATAAAACTGAAACTCACAGACTCAGAAGACAGTAAGGTGGTTACCAGAGAAAAGGGGGTGGGGTGTAGTAAAGGGTTAAGGGGGTCAAATGTATGGTGACAGAGGATGATTTGACTGTGGGTAGTGGGTGCACAGTGCAATATACAGATCAGGTATCATAGTAATGTACACTTGAAATCTGTATGATCTTATGAATCCATGTTATTCCAATAAATTTAATTTAAAATAATACTTATACAATTATACAAATATTTGGTTGAATAGTAACTATGGTGGATGTTGGAGATACAACAGAACACAAAACACAGTTCTTCAAGAAACATCCAGTCTAACGGGAGAGAAAAATCACAGGCAATTTAAATAAAGAATGAAATCAGTATAATATGGGCCAGCGAATCCTTTGGATGAAGACCTCACTTAAGCTTAGGGCTGTGAGAAAGAGAGGGGTCAAAAACCTTTCTAGAAGAGACTGCAAGTTATCTGGGAGTTGAACTGTCATTCCAGAGTCATTGGGCTGGGACCGTGCTGGGTACTAGGTATACTCTAACAGGGTAAACAGAAAAACACCTGTTACCTTCACAGTCTTAGAGTACAGAGGAGATACTGACAATTAAGAAAATAATAAACTAGCCCATGTATACTTCAACTTTGTGGTATATTCTACGATGAGCACTGAAATGAAGACATGCAAAAAGGCATCAACTATAAATACGGTAATCTTAGAAGAGAATAATTAAGCTGAGTTCTCAATGATGAGAAGAAGCCAACAATTAGAGTCGCCAAATTTGAAGAAGGGAGATTTTAGGGAACGAAAAAAGCATCTACCAAGACATAAAAATATGGTGGCACATCTAGGTGACTTTACACAGTTCAATATAGTTTGCGAATGGATATGGAAACATGGTGAGAAATGGGTCCACACAGTAAAGGTCCCTAATAACGTATAACACTTTCGTACCACAGTACCTTGGCTAGTGAAATTATCTACGTTTCTCAAAATACCCATCACAACTATAAAAGGAAAAGGTCGTGAAACAAAAAGCCAAGAGCAATTATGTTAATGTCACATATTTAGAAGGGATAAATTCAAAAAGGAGAAGGAAATTGGAGTTAGGGGAATTATAGGAGAGTGGAGAAAGAGAGAAACATTTCTATAAAGATTCAAAAAGGAAAAATTCAATTCAAAAAATTCAAACATAAAACTGAAACAAAGGAATCATAAGGACAGTGATATCTGGTTCTTATGAATATTATCATTTTTAAATTCATAATTTATACGTATAGAAAGAAACCCTTAAATCAAAATGACCAAGTCTTATTATCATTATCTTCACGTAAAGAAAATATTCCTCAAATAACAACTATCTACATGTTTTGATGAAAAAAAAATTTTTAAGAAAAATCAGACTAACACAGCATTTTAAATTAACATTTGTTGTTGATTAATTACTCAGACAGGATGCCAGGCCAGACTACATGGTACTTCTAGTTTTTCTATATACTCTACGCATTTCTGATAAATGGGAAAAGAATAGATGACCTGGCAGAAGGCTCAGACAATAATATGTGATTTACAGGACATGAATGCAGCTACCATAAGATTTATCTGACAGCCCTCTCCGATAGTGGACTGTTGAGTATCCGATGGAATGATTTCTAGTCTAGAAAGTCTACTACTGAGTAGCCATACACATTATTTATTTATTAGATGTTTTGGGTTGAAACCATTTTTAAATGATGCACTTCACAATGCACAGTCATAAATTTAGCTTTAAACCCAAGAAGGGAGGTAGTGTTATTGGAATGTATGTCAGACTGAATTAGGATGAGCAACGCAACGCTTTTATAAAGTGGCCTTGAATGCAATGTCAATTCTTTCAAAAATGATATTAATGTCAAATGAGAAAGATACAAACACTTTACACAACACTAGAGTAATATTACTTGAACTACTTAACATTTTCTTTAAATGCATATAGATTTCTATGAAGTTTATACACATACACAAGAAATACCAGGCACAAATAAGTTACATGCTTGTGAAAAACTGAATCTGAAATATAATTGAGAAGTTGTTCAATTTTTTTCTGTGCATCAGAGAGTAGTACACAGTTTCCTAAAAAATGTATACTATCTTATCATAAAGAAGAAATAAATCATGAGCTGGAGCTTAAGTACTTCTTGAATTATTTTATATGGAATTCAGTATATTAATAAACCAAATTTAATAAGCTTTAGTCTGTGTTTATGTGTGTATATCTTTACTCAAAAATATTTTAAGAAAGCTCTTCAAATCTAAATAATAACATTTTGCCTTAATGTTAAAACTTAAATGGGATAGAATGTGAGTTGGTTTCCCATCAACCTATCAATGAATGAGTGGATACTGAAAAATATAACCTAGTTGAAGCATTAAGAAAATATACAGTGACCTGTTTAATCTTAATGAAGGCAAAGCAAATGCAATCATTTCCTCATTTCTTAAGTTTAGACTCTATATTCTTTTGTAATCAAATATGCATAATTTTTAGCATCTTGTTTAAAAGAATGCAGAAAATAAGTTTTGAATGAATTCAAGAAAAAGAATCGAAGATGGCTGATTGTCATGAAATTAACACCAACTAATTTGTAAAGTTTTAAATCAAATTTGCAGATGTTAAGTTCATAAGCATATCCCATTATTTATGTGATTTAAAAAAGAGTTTTTGACCTGATCTTTCGATCTTTGGCACTCAATCCTCTCCATCTCCTCTTAAAAAATTAATTAAAATTTTAGCAAGATGCTAGCTTTTCGCTTCCCACCCTATCTCAGACTAAGAAAAATTATCAATCAAACTCAAGGCATCCCCACCCAGTATCTGCAAAATGTCGACTACAAATTCAATTTCATATCTCTTAAGCTTTCATGTGGAAAAAGATAGTTCACTTCTTAACAAAATAAATCACTTCTGTGATTGCCAATCTGACCTCTTTGAATTAGGAAAATTCAAAGTGAAAAATGTAATTATCACCCTGGAACAATCTGTATACATCTGGAGCTAATTCTGGCTTCATTTTTCACATCGTTTTTCACACTGTGCTACATCTTAGAGAGATGCCATGGAACTTTTGAAGAACTCATAAAAAATGTGAAGGACTTCAAATAACCAATAATGTATTTTATTCCAACAAAAACCTTGAGACTGGCTTTTGCAACTTACTCTTCTAAGTGAGTTTCATATTGCATCTGATTGGATTACTATTAAACAGCACTGTGATATCCATGACAAACAGGTATATTAAAATATATCATTCTTTATCTTTTCAGCAACTACATTCGACTATTTAATATACTACATCTGAAATAGCTTTCCTGTATCAAGAACATACTCAATCCTTCTGCACTAGAAAGTGAAACTTCATGATCAAAATTCATTCTCCTGTGAAGAAACATCCAAAGCTGTAAGTGCATCCTTCTTAAAAGGGAATTTCATGTCACTATAAGAATGGCAAATAATAATTTCCTTCCAAGAAATAATAATGCAATTGTTTCGATTCAAATTACTTAATAAGAAATTTTATTCAGTTAGCTTTTAAATCAATGGAGTTCTCTTTAAAAGATTAAATTATAAATACATGAATCTTGCTAAATCTAAGAATAATAAGCCCACTAGAAACATAACTACTCCTCACAAGTTCATTATAAAAATCCATTAGGTGTAATCTCTAGAAGTAATTGTTCTTACTGCATTTTACTGACAATGTATAGTATTGATTTTTCACACCTTCTATGATTCTTTAATTTGTATTCATGAAATGTCCATCAGCACAGTCTAAATAAATTTGGCAATATAGGCACTAAAATGAATAAATCGATGCAAAGAAACATTAATTTTGCATTATCCTTATTCGTCAGGCAAGTAAACCACGAGAGTTGTAAATGAAGGTCAAAGGTTTTGAAATGGGTCAGAACCCTTGACCTCTAGACCAATACCCTTCCTATTAAAAAAGGCTATTTTAAAGTTTTAAGTAGGGGAATTTACTACCAGCCAGATATCATTTTTAAAAGACTACAAAGAAAACTCTCAATAAAAACATTCATCTATTTAATTGCAAAACAGAAAACATCCCAGGATACATTGTTTTTATGTAAGTTTTAAAAAAAAATCATTAAAGTTTACCACATGAGGTATAGGGTTTCTGAACACTGAAAGTAATTTTGCTTTTAGGAATTTATTTACTACATCTTATGAGGGCTGCAGTAGTTTGTTGATGTTTTCCCAAATCTACTCTGCATGTCAAAAATAATTAGCAATGACAAGAATTCAAAATTATTTATCACTCCTTTTATAACCTCTGCACAAAAGGGAAGTAAACCCATATTCCCAGGGGAGTCAAAGTGGCACTCCTCGAGGTGTACAAACAAATCCCTTTCTATAACTTTAATACACACAGCAAAAAATGTAGCCATCTCAAGATCATTTAATCTGCATATTTTTAATGTGACCCTAGAAAGCTGTTTCTGTTTCATCTAACCAATTTATCTCACCTCTGACTTCAAAATTATCCGCTAGTATCAAAGACAAGGAGTAATCCTTTTGCAATACAAATAACATTATTTTAAAACTGCAAACTCAAAACTCTATTATAGCAAAAATTTCTCATAAAACAATTAAAACTTCCTTGCAAAGTAATTCATGTCATTCTTGAATTCAACATTATTCTTGTCACTCACCTGTGAGCACAGTAGCATAACCAACTCCACAACTGAACTACTAGACTTCATGCAAACCAGACCTATTTTAAAGAGAATTTAAAAATAAAATTACAAAGTAAAAAACAAATATGAGGGATTTATTTGCTATACAACTTTGCCCAAAGTGGGTTGTAAAATAAAATTTAACATATCTGGCTAAGAATAAAAAATGTACACATTTGATCATATGAGTAAATATGGTACTTTGTAATTACTTTAAACTTGGCATCAAACCTACCACAATTTTTTACAAACTATTTCTTTTCGGCTTTCAAGCTACCAAAACATTTATTACAACTTCATATATAATGACATTTCACAATACTCATAGAAATGTGCACAACATATGCCATATTGATCCATATCATCTACATTTTGTTTGGAGAGAGTTGATTGTTCTACATGCAGAGAAGGGAAATGGCTCCCTGACCTTTGCTTTCTCCACCACACTCTCTCCCTTCAACCCTCCAGCTATCAATCAAGTTTCCATTTTGTTTCATGGCAGCAGACATCCCAAACACTCTTATTAGTACCTTGACCTGTGACCCCACACTAAACCTTAACAGAAGTGCAAGCCGTTGTCTGTTATACATTCTTGATTTCTTATAAATAAATTCATTTACATTTTCTTTTATGTTTCACTTGGGTTCGCCAAAAATATCTCAGCAAGGAATCGCTACACAATTATCTAAAGAACTCTTTAGTTTTGATTACCAGTAAAATCTAAACGAGTTCATTCAAAGAATATTTAATAACCAGCATCTTCAAAAAGCAATGCCAATAATTAAAAGCACTAAATTACTAAATCACACTGAATCATGTTACTAATAATCAGAAAAGTTATAACTTTTATTCTCTATTTTTCTACATAAACACAAGTTTAGGTTCCAGTGTGTCAAAACCAAAATAATTACTGGTGGTCCTAATACACTTACAGAATTTCCTCCTTTCTTTCTCCATGTTGAGGCTCCTGCAGGCATCCTATCCCATCTTATTCCCTTCCTTTAATCTCCGTGCTATAGTTCTTTCCTCCCTTTTAGTCATGATGCTCATAACTACTGATGGCACAGGCTGGTGTTCTTTAGCCTCACAAATAGCTTTCAAGTCAAACAGGCTGTTCACACCCCTTCACCTTTTAGAAAAGTCAGAACCATTTTTCTCAATGTCTCACTGTTTCATTAAGCAAGCAGGTCACTAACTAAATTGTAGTTTCTGTAGAGCTAAGATGAGCATACCTCCTCGGACCAATCCCAAGGCTGTAAGAGCGGATGCAGCAACTACCTCCCACTGCTGGTGTGGCCCTCTACTGGTCTGAAACCTCACCACTTTTCAAAAAAATAATCCAATACAGGAAGTTCCACATACTTCAACTTCAAAAGCCACTACTTCTTTCTACAACTAGGTCTATTCTACTGTTACCAGAATCCCCACCAACTTTCCTTTTATGGCAAAGCATTTGGGCCCTGATCTGGTTCAGCCTTCTATATCCACTCAGATAATAAACAATTATGATAAAAAGTCTTGGGGCATCCAAAGTTGGAAAGATTTATAGGTGATCTTTTGTCCCCTTTACAAAATATCATAGACTGGTTCAATACTTATATACTTTAAAAATCATACACTTCAGTCTTATTTCCCAATAATAAAGGTTAGCAAGCCAGAGGTTGATGCTATGCAGTTGGATGTGAAGATTCAGAAATTAGTGTATGCACTGCTCAGCAAGCTGACAACAAAATGTCAAATAGCACTCCATAATTTGATTAGAACACTCTATGGGTTTTCTGGAGTTGTGTTTTATATATTTGGGAAGGGTGGGAGTGGGGCCAGGATGGACACAGTATGTTAAGTTTTAAATAAGAGCTTCAGAAGACAAAAGACACCTTATATTAGACTTCTAATGTTAAGCTCCCTGCCCCCTGCTGAACAGGCAGAAGCTGTAAACACAAATGTATAAGCTCAGGTGTGTATAAACAGGAGATAATCCTGATAAAGGACTTTGTATGAGATGGTACAACTTAATCACATCTCTATTTTTAACCCAAATTTTTGCTTTGGGGTGACAATGCTGCATGTATGAAAATGCAATAAATGAATTCTAAACCAGGAAATCTGTCTTCATATTTACATTTAGACTCTAAGAATTATCTGGAGGAAGGCCATAAAAGAACATTTGCAAATTGTAAGTTGTTGCAGAAGTACCGACTTTCATTGTAAACACACACATCCAACTACTGCCCCAATTAGCAGAGAGTGAGCAGGCCCATAATCTGACCTCCCTGAAATGCTCCCCCGATAGTTGGGTTCAGCTTGGTTGGTTTCATTTTTGGTTGATTTTTCAAAAATATGGAATTTTAGTCTCTTCAAAAGAGACAAACCCAAGTTGCTAAGTCAAGAGTTTTATAATCTTCTGGAGTTTCATGATCAGAGACCACTAGAATTTCTTTACCAGAGATTAATTACTTCTACCTCTATGACCACTGCTTTCCCTTGGTACTAAACTCGGAAGTATTAAGTGGCTTACTAGATATTAGGCTAGCAACACCTGAACCCACTGATCTACCGAATCTCTCAAGTACACCATGAAAAATAGTCAACCATTTACCATCTGGAACAAAACGGACCTTTTAAAAAATAAAACATGTATTTTAAGTCACCTTAAATAATTTACAGAAAGGGATGATGATAAACACTACTAGGCATTTTAGTAAGAATTTAAGCACAATACATTAAAATTCTTTTTCCATTATTTCCTGGTTTTGAAGGTATTTGTATATCTCCTGAATGAGAAATGTCCTTTGGATATCAACTATCATTCCTCATGAATCTGTACACACAATATCCATCTTGTGAATACTAATTCTACATTCCAAATAAATTTCTAATAGGTTCTAGCTTATCATTAATTCTGGTCCTCCTGCTTGAACTTACATCATTATACTCATTACTGTGGAAAAGTTGGATCATTCAAAATTTTGTTGAAGAGAAACTAGCCATCTTCTTTGCTTTACAACTAAAACATATTATCTTCCTTAGATTTACAAACACCACTTGGAATGATCGATGCACTGAATTTTTTCATTTCTGCATGAACTTTTCCTTCTGGTCATTTTTGTGTATGCACCTACCAGCCTTTATTTAGCTCTTGTTCTCCTAGAAAAGGTACCAAGCAAACTGTGGTGCAAAATGGTCACAAACAATGGAAGAATACTGTACCGTGCCTTTTTAGTAAAATGGAATGTTTCAGGTTTCTGTCACAAAATGTCATATACATTTTATAGAATCCTTCCTGTTGAATGGCCTGCTGAGAAAACCAATTTCCTTTTTGTCTACAGATACATACTATGCACTAATAAACTCTTGAGTTTAATAAAATTCATGAGTGCTGCTCTGTCTCTTTAAATTCATCCTCAGATGGTCTAATAATTGCAAAATGTTTCCTTCTGTCAATTTTATTCACCTTTCCATTATGAGCAGAAAATGAAAATTTCTGAATTCTTAACTATATTCTATTACAGCTAAAAATAAGACAAAGATGGTATCCACAGACTTCTTTTATACCATTATTTCTCAGACTGTTTTCATTATCACTCTCCACTAAGGAACCATTTCAGAACATTTTTTTCTTAATTCTGCCCCCATGAAATTTTAATAATAAAGATATACTGTATAAGCATACTACGGCCCAATGAAAGGTCATAAACCACTGTATATATGGTTTTATGTATGTATGTGTATATACATATTTAAAAATATGTATATATTTTTCCCTCTCCAAACACCTGTTTTTGCCCCCCTAAAGAAAATTAACTTCTCTCTTCTTAAAATATGATGCAACATCATAAGAAAACTGAGGGTGACCCAAGAATGATGATTTGTTTTCCTCTGGCACATTATTCTAGGGCAATTCCAGTATTCTTGTTTTCTTATTATTTTAGTCTTTAGTGTAGTTAGGAATAATTAATGAATAATGATGAAATAGAAAAATGTTTTAAGGTGTAGCAAAATTAAGATCACAAAGACCCCATAATGAATCTTAGATCTATAAAAAGAATCCAATGAATACACATATAATTGTATAAAACTTTTTTTAAGTAATTTTTTCTTGGTTTTTGAAGACCTCTTTAAAAAAATAAAATTCAGTCTTACAAAGGATACTTGAAAATGGCAGTTAATATCACTAAAAATTGGGCAATTACAAAACATGAATCTAGGCATGATGTAATATGAAGTATTACATCTAATTACACTTTTAAATCTAATTTTGAGTCATCAGAAAATACATGGCATAGAGAAACCATTAAATGACATCACCAAGAAGCAACAGACACAGAGTACCAACTACGTAACATTCTATAGAACAGCCAACCAGACTTCTTCAACAGGCCAATGGCATGAAAGCAAAGGGAAATCAGGGGTAAACTATTTGTCATTAATAAGGACACAAAAGGCATAACCAAATGTAATAAATTGATTTTGTTTTGTTTCTAATCCTAATTAGAAAAAAAGAAATTATAAAAATATATCTTTTAAATAAAGATGAATATGAGCTGAGTATTAGATGACATCATGGACTATTATTAATATATTTAGGTATAAAAGCAGCAATTACAGTTATATAAGAAAATGTCTTTTTTATAGGATTTATGAATTATTTAGGGGTGAGTCAACATAATATCTGGAATTGTTTTAAATACTAAAGCAAAATAAGGGAGGTGAGTATAACAAACAATTATGGTAAAACAAAGACAATTTAGGTAGTTGGTAATAATAAATTCATTGATACTGCATTTCTTGCTTTATAAATATTTAAAATATTCATTTAAAAATTTTTAATTAAAAAATCATTTTAATAATTTAAAGGTAATAACTTTTCCAGTGCCCGCTTTCACGCTTGTCACTGGCAAGGATGGAATTAAAAACAAGGCCTCTTGCCATTTACTCCACTGCTTTTCCTACTGCACCATGCATGCTGCGGTCCCCTCTACTCCAAACTGCTCTATTTTGTAACGCAAACCACCCCCCAAAGAATTGCAACTTAAAATACATGCACCAGTTGCATAAATATTCTTACATCTGTTTGCTGTTTTTCTCAACACAGTGCAATGAGTAGGCACTGCTCAAGCTTACAGTTGAGCAACAGTCATCTGATAAGGCATCCTCTTCCTTATCATTTTATCAGAATTCACCAGTAAAAAAACTGACTACAAATTTTGTTCAGGGATTGTGAATTGGCAAGTTTACTACTTCTGAGTATCTAAGGTGCTCCTATTTTGTTGGATTTATTATAAAATCAAAGACCAACTAAAAAGCAACAATGCCTTTCCCTGGCTGGTATGGCTCAGTGAATTGAGTACAGCCTGCAAACTGAGTGGTGGCTGGTTCGATTCCCAGTCAGGGCACATGCCTGGGTTGTGGGCCAGATCCCTGGTTGGAGATGTACGAGAGGCAACAGATCGATGTTTCTCTCCCTCTCTCTTTCTCCCACAATAAATAAATAAAATGTCTTGCTATACCAGGAGACTATAATTAATGCATTCATTTTACAGTAATGAAATAAAATATAAATAAGTTGTAACATCACTTTAAAATTGTTTGATAAGTGAAACATAAGTTAAGGAAAAGTCCTTCTATTTTTCATTCAATTCTTTCAAATTTTATTATATCGTTAGATCAAATAGTGCAGTTAAATAAATTATATCTTGCAGCAGATAAAGTAAGTTTCACCCCAAATTTAATTAAACATTTCTAAACCCTGAACTTCCTTTTTCAATAAATTCAAGGCTACCATTTGACTCTATGGAAATGAACTACTCAGCACCAACTCCATGTACATCTGCAGCAGAGATGACAACAAAACACCTATTTTAGCCAAAGTTTATTACTTATACACAAATATTTTAAGGGTCAAATAAAGTACCGATATCCTATAGTTAACACACAGATACACTAAACTGTTATGCCTTGCATTTCCATTATATCCTTATTTCTACCAAAAAAAGGGACTTTTCCGCAAGTTTTAAGAAATGTCTTAGGAGATAGCCTAATAACTCTACCCACCAAAAATCTGTGGTAACTAAAGCTGTAAGGTGATATTTAAAGACACCAAAATTCAGATAATTACACCTTCCCATGATTGTTCAGCTTCAGGAGAATTGCAGCGTCTAACCTTAAACCACTAACCATGGGCACAGATAAGCCAGATTTAGCAAACTTCTAGTCCAAACACATTTGAATGCAAAAATCAATTCTACGTTATCACTGATGAAAGTCCTCTAGGTTCTCCTTTAAAAAGAATTCTAGTTATAGAATGGAGACTGGTATTTTGAAGTTGGTCTATGCTGAGCTCTTAAACAGAAGTCATCGTTCTCCACTGAACTGATACTTGCTGGCTGAGGAAATTCAGCACACGTCTGCTTTCACTTGGCTGAGTCACCCTCTTTCATATTTGAAGACACTCACTACATGACCAGTGCCCTGTGTGAAATAAAAATTTTAAATGACCCAATACTCTTATCCTTTCCACAAACAGCATGGCTTCCAATCCACTCAGCAACCTACTTCTGCATGCTGTCTAGGCTGACACAATTTCAAAGTACCTTATGTAGAAAAGATCCCATCATCTATGTATAATATAAGCAAAATATAGCAAAATATACTGTTATCTCTAGATTCTATAAGAACCCTTGTCAAAAGTTGAAAACATTTTAACAATGAAAGCCCATGTATCTCTTATTATCCATTTAAGTTTTTCACCTTTAAATTTAAATATATATATTTATATAAAATGAAATAAAGAAAAACCACTTACTTGTTCCTTCTATAAGCAGTTCTTGTCCATGGCTACCCAGAAGTGTCCGAGAAAGAAAAGGTGCAAAATCCACAAAAATCTCTCGCAGAAGAGGAGCTGCCTTTTCCAAAGCATGTTCAAGCCTCTCTGTAATACTAATGTAAAGATGTTGAATTAACTGATTCATTCATTAGAATTTGTCAATTCTCCAGTTTTTAAGATGAGTTGTCACAGCAATGTACAATTACATGAAAAATTAAGTACCACCTGAAGACTGAAGACTCATTACTGAGACGTGTGGCACTCCTTCCGCAGGACTGCCCTTGTTTTACACAGCCACCCCCAGCCCTGACAAATGACCTGGTTAACCACCACTCCAAGCATTGGCCCTAGTGGAAGTCTCTCTTTTTTTAAAAAGATTTTATTCATTTATTTTTAGAGAGAGAGGAAGGGAGGGAGAAAGAGAGGGAAAAAAACATCAATGTGTGGTTGTCTCTCACACACCCCGCACTGGGGATGGGGCCCATAACCCAGGCATGTGCCCTGACTGGGAATTGAACAGGTGACTCTTTGGTTCACAGCCCACACTCAATCCACTGAGCCACACCAGCCAGGGATGGAAGTCTTACAGTTAGCCAGGTCAGAACACTCGATTTTAGCCCCTATAACCTAAACAAACTCAATATATCAAGTCCTTATAAGATTTGCCTATTAACCACCAAACCATCAACACCTCCAGTTCAAAAACTATGTCTTCACTTCCAAGTTTTCAACTGCAGCATATAGCAGAGACTCAATAAACGTTTACAAACTGAAAGAATCAGTTGATGTTCTTTTTCATTGATGCCTATCTCTGTAACAATTTGTACATAGATTTCCATAGATTCAGAGGTATCCAGAGCTTTAGTTTCTAATGTATAAACCAAACATATGCACAAACAGCGACTACTTACATAAAAACTACTTCACATTCATACTAACAACTAGATCAACTGGTGTGCTGCTGGAAACTTCTGCTGCCAATAACCACTTCTTTCGAAGTACGAATCTTAGTATTAGTCCGCTGCACTTATCTCGGAGAGCCTCTCAACCCTGGACGATAGCACAGCTCCACGTCTACACGTGCAGCCCCTAAGTGCCTGTGTGGGTGGGGCGCTATGATGGTCTGGCCGTGCTGCGGAGGACCAAGAACTGGCCACAAGGGCTCTACTGGTGGGAAATGTGACAGTTTAAAGAAAAAGTCCATCTACAACTCAGTACCAGTGTGGCTTTGGTTGACTGGCTACAACTTTTTTTTTCCAGCAATTTATTTATGGAAGAGGAATGGCAAATTTTAAACTTTCAATCTCCAATCACTTTCTCAGTGATTGGAGTGGCTCCTTGCAATCACAAAGTACTTTAAGTACTTTCCAGGCACTTAAATAGTTGCTATGCATACAGCATTTATTAATTGCCAAGAGCCACTTCCCAAAAAACATTTATAATTCATAATCTTTAAAAAGAAAACCTAAAATATTCCCAAGTTTCTAAATGCCATGGAGGTCTTTAAAAATAGAAACAAAAGAATTTTTAAAAATCACTATATCTAGACAGTTTAAAGAGTGATCCAAAGGAATAAATCACAAACATCCAAATCAGTAGCTTAAATACCTCATCTTTGAAACTTGGTCTTGTGGAACTGAACCGACTGCTGGAACTGAGGGCAATTTTGCATTCGATGATCTACCACCTTTAAAAGAAAATAACCATTTTTAGGGATTTTCTGTTTTTAGATACAAGGGCTCAACAAACAAAAAATATCTTTAAAGCAAGTCAACAAAAATATATCATAATGCATTTTTAAATGCCCATTATAATTTGGATAACATTGAAATCTACTAATTAACAAGGTTTTTCTAGAATCATTTAACATATAAACCTCAGTTATAAGTTCAATTATACTCCAACCAATCCTTCATCTATCCATCATATTAACAGAAAAGTAAATTATGACTTAGTTGGAGTCACAATTCTTTGTATTCAATACCAAGTGGCAACTGAGATTTACAAGCAAAAACTTTTAATTGAAATGAAAAACAGAAACAACTCCAAATTTAGCCTTAAACAGGTATTTCCTTCATTACCAAGAAAATTGTCTTTATTCAGTCCCCAAATAACTTCTACCATACCCCGACTGCTTCTGAGTCTAGTCTAGCAAACACAGCCCCATGAACACCTGAGAAACTTTTCTCAAATGATTAACATAGAATTTGCATTCCCGCATGTGTATCCTCACTGTAATTAGTATGTACCCTGTTGTTGCATTTGTCACATTGTGTGTTAACTGAGTTTTTAACTGTCCTTCTAATTTTTTTGGAAGCAGAGACCTCATCTTTTCACCCACCTAACTCTAGAGCCTAGGGAACTTGACACAATAGAAGGTCCTCAATGTATGTTCATTGCAGAGGTTATTTTCTTAATCATTCCCATCTCCCATACTTCAGTAGATCAATCTTCCCACCTGGTATACATGCCCTCCTCTATTCCCTACTGTTTCATGTCACTGTCTTGTTCCCTCCTCTTCTTATTTCCTCTCCAATGAGCACTATCAGATACCCTTAAGCACTCTCGTATACCCATATTGTTGAATGGCTCATTCACTGTCTTATAGTATGAATCATTCAAACTGTTCTGTCCTGTGTAAGAGTCATTGTCTTTCTGCTTTAAACAAATAACTGTGCTTATAATTTTTACTTGGCAAGAGAAAAATAATCACCAGGAAATTAACTACCCATTCTTTAACTCTGTCAGAGATAACACACATAATGGCAAAGTCTTGAAAGAGTGAGTCTAGAAGACTAATACAGAGAATAATTTACTGAGGCTTGAAGAGTTCTAACAAGAAGTAGAGGAAAAATAAAGTTCCTATTTAAGCATCAGAATATCTAGGATAGAACATCATTAAATATAAGGTAGAGTAGGACCTGAAAAAAACAGGAAGAGTCATTTTTTTCATTAGGCCAATACTAGGGAGAAGTGAAAAGAATGAACGCATACATGTGAGTAGTATCACATGCCCGTCGATGACACTGGGACCACAGAATCCCTGGAATCTAACCAGGATGGCACCCTAACAACCTGGGGTATGCAGGTACAGACGAGCACATCCTGCTTGCAGCTGCAATACAGGAAGTGAAATTTCAGTTTCTGAGAGCCATGTCTTAAAAGGGTGCCTAGCTAGTATTAGGGTAAATGCAGACTGAAATCCCATCACAATTCTATAGAGGGATAGACCAAGAAAGACAGCAAACATGCTGAAGCAAAGACGAAACAAAGAACATGCAAAGCTGATAAACGAGGGAAGTGGGGCTGGACGGATCCTGGAATCTATGCACTATCAGAGGTCTGATGCTTTGATCTGTTTTCCAAACTCCAGACATGGGTATCCTGGAAGCACTTAAAGGAGCCAAAGTGGTGTGTACAAAAGATAGATCAAAGAGAGACAGAAGATATGTTCACATAGGATATACAAACAAAGACGGCTGAAACAGATGAAAAGGTAGCAAAGCAGGCGCTGACATCTGGGAGCTCGCCTGGTAAAATCAAGTGCGCCCACCAATCCTGGTATTGCCAGGAGCTAGCTTAGAACCCAAGCTAGGTCTTAGTATTCCCCCATCGGCCATAAACAATTTCATAAAACATCAACATTAGACAAAGCCATGCCAGGACCATGACAAATCAACATAAAACAATACCACTCTATAATCATGTCCCAACAAACACAAACTCCATCAAAATGACAAAGATGATCAAACATCCCAAATCCTAATATGTTGTAGGATTAGTTGGTGAACACTGACAGAAACTTGAGATGAAATCAGACAGAGAAAGACATCAATCATGAGCTCATTTTTCAAAAATATTAAAGAAATCTCTAAGTAAGAATTATTTTCTATAACAACCTATTTCATCATGATAAGATGCAAATTTTTACACATGATATCATCTCTCAAATCAATGCATATTACAATCAAGGGCATCTTAACAATTATAGTCAGCCATATGTTGAGGCCTAATTGTGAGAAAACACTGAATAAAATCAAGAAAGCAATATAATCAAATCTGAGATTTCATAAAAGACTAAATAAGGAAGCATTGTGTAACTATTCCAAATCTTTATTTTGCCAATCTACAACCTCGAGATTACATAAACTAGAGGAAAAAAAAAAGTTGTGTATTCTACACATACTGCCTGAGTACAATGATTTGCTTGTGGTGAAGATGCATGCCCACGAACTGAAGGCCCGCCCTACTGTAGCTTGGCTCCAAAGGTCTAAGACATGGTACACTATCTCCATCACCCCGCTTTACTACTAAAGGGCTCCAAATGTGGCAGTAAACGCAGTCGGGTTGAAAAGTTTAGAGCTCTTATCTGAGAATCTGTAACAGCTCTTATCTGAGAATCTGTAATCTTGTGTTACAAGTATAATCAGGGTTTTTTCCTATTATGACCACAACATAAAAATCTCTGTGCTTTAAGGAGCCAAAGGACATTCTTTCCCAAACCTTCTAAATAGTCAGACTGAAGGCAGTTAGCTGGAGCAGAGAAGGAAAGCAGTTGCATCAGGGTGGGGCTGCACTGACCTGGGGGCAAGGTACAGGGGCCCAAACAACGTGAGGAGGACATTTAAGTACTAAATTAAACAGAACTCAGAAATAATGGCTTGAAATTCAGAGTGCCTGTGTGTATTATCATAGCTTCACTAATATAGGGATATATAAACGTATATTTAAATGCATACCCTCATTCACATATAAACTTTTATATACAATAGGTGGTCCCTAGCTCTATCCCTTAGACCTGGGATTAGCAAGACCTAACAACTCCTGTGCTGATCTTGATTTCTATTCTCCACTAAGAGAGAAATGGCTACTTGAAAATCTGTGAAAGAAATGTACAAAATAAGTATAAAACAGTTTTGTTTTTTTTTTTTTTAAAAGCAAGGATATACCCAAGGAATGACAAGATATGTCACAAGAATAGAGAAGCCAGTTTGATGGGACTCCCACTGACTAAGCCAGAGACACTATGAGCATCAAAATAATGATAGTAACTGATTATACCCACTGAATAGGAAGTCATCAGGCCATACTGACATGAATGATTAATTATCTGAGGAATAGGATATTTAAATAATTTCAAAGTACCTCCCACAAAACATTTAAAAACTATAAAAGGCAAAGAGTGACATTACAGCATAGAAAGCACCTGACAGTTACACTCAGACCAAGGACAAAAGTTGTCACCGTCAGGATTGTGATCAAAGTGTGCTTCAGGTGATGCGACTTTCTTTTCTATCTGTTCCATAATTTTTCTACCAAGTATAATCTGTTTCTAATCATGAGAAAATATCAAACCAACTCAAATTCAGGGATGTTCATTTGAGTTGTTCCCAAGTTTTTACCATATTAAGAATGTTTTGTATGTGCTTTCGTAAATCTACGTACACTTCTTTATTTTCTTGAGATAACTTCTTACGAGTCAATAAACACATACTTTAAATTTTGATAAACACTGCCAAATTGCCTCAAAGAAAGAACAAACAATTCATGCCTGTTTGATTACTAGTGAAACTGAAGGTATTCCCTCAATTCACTGGAAAGAAAATAGGAAACATAAATGACTATTCTGACCCTTTGAGCATTTTTATTGGAATCTTTTTATGGTTTGTAATTATGCATTATATAAAATTAATGACATTTATCTCTGATCAACCATTACAAATACTTTTCAAGTTTGGAGTGACTTTTGCCACGCAGAATTCTAGAACCCTACCTTTAAACCATCTGTACCAGCATGATACAGAAAACAGAAATACCACATTTCTGCAAGACATTCCAGAAGACAAGTCTAGAGCTCTTCTGAATAACTTATTATACATTCATGATTCATGCTGCCCATTTTTAGTCAAGCGTTCTATATATCACTTTCCTATTAAATTCCCATAATAAATATAAAACTTGCTCCACTCTTCTCAGCCTGAAATCATTTCCCTACCAAAAAGAAATGTCAGGTCAACCAAGCTCAGAGCCTTGCTGCTTCACATCTGAAGGAAATCCCACTAACCTCTCAAGCCATCTCAATCATCAATCTCACATAATGTCCAGTGTCGATTTTCTTAGAAAAGATATTCTACACTGGCAGAAAACACTTCCTCACCAACCACCACCAACAAAACCGTTTTCAAACTGAGTCCTACCTCTATCAATATTAGGCCAATTTCTTTGATAATAACTACCCTTAGGGGTTGTTATATGATTTAAATGTTTGGGGAAGCAGTAAGATCTCTGATACTTATTATTAACTGTGTGACCTTAGGCAAAGTTGCTTAAGCTCTCTGTGCCTTATTTTCCTCATTTATAAAATCAATAGTGGCACCTGCATCACAGAACTATTTTGAGTGTAAATTAAAGTACTTTTGAGCCTGGACCACAGAAAACGCGTAATGAATGATAGCTTCCTTTCCTACCCTTCTCCTCTGTCTTTAAAATATCTTTTAAAAGTTTTATACAAACACACACAAAATGGAATACTACCTGCCATAAAAAAGATGAACTATTGCCATTTGTGATAACATGGGCAGATCTTTAAAGTACTACATTAAGTGAAATAAGTCAAGCAGAAAAGAAAAACAGTATGATTTCACTCCTGTGAGATAGAAAACAAAAAGGAGCAAACTAAAAAAAATAAAATAAAATAAAATAAACTTACGAAGAACAGAATGGTGGTTACAGAGAACAAAGTGGTGGTTACCAAAGGTGGGGCATAGGGGGAGTGCAAAGTGGGTAAAGGAGGTCAAATACATTATAATGCAGGGAAACCAGATCTCGGGTGGGGAGCACACCACAGAGTACACAGATGTCAATTATAATCTTTTCTATCTCAAAATTTTATGTTACCAACTAAATTTAACTTTAATTTTTTTTTTAAAGTTACCATGTTGCCCTTTCAGTCTGTACATCAGGCTAAAAAGACACCCAAATTCTTCAACAATTATTCAAGTGACATTAAATACAAGTAACTTAAATGAGATGAAGTTTACAAAGTACCTTTAGAAAATTCACCATAAAAGCTTAAGAAACCAAAGGTAAAATTCTGTTGAAAAATCTAGAAACTGTAAAAAAAAAAAAAAAAAAAAAAAAAAAAAAAAAAAAAAAAAAAAAAAAAAAAAAAAAAAAAAAAAAAAAAAAAAAAAAAAAAAAAAAAAAAATCCTAGATTTAACTGCTATAACAAGTGGATTTCTAACAATTTCATTTACCAGATCAATAGAAAACAAAACACAGCCATAAACATTAGCCACTGTCCTCTACAAGAAAATACTTTTATTAAAAGCCTGTCACTTTCTCACGTAACTCCCAGAATTTCCTCAGGCTCAATTCCATTGTATCAGTGCATTTGGATTCAACTTTCTCTCTTTTTTTTAAATTTATTTTATTTTAATTGTTGTTCTTGTACAGTTTTCTGTCTTCTACTCCCATCCCAGCCCACCGCCCCAGCCCTCCCCAGCTCCCTCCCATTCAACTTTCTCTTTTAGTTAGGTAAGGCAAATCAAGTTAATTCTGGGAATTAACTTGATAAATAGATAAACACAGCTAGGCTCTCTAATCAAGGGTTTCTCGGATTTAGGGGATTAAGAACAGCAAGGATCTGGGAGGACTTGACCTTCTTGAATTATTGTTGGTCTTAAGGCAGAACTTGATCAATAATCAGCAGGTCTGATTACCAGGTCTCAGCCACACAGAAGAATCCAGATACTGGACTGGTGGTTGGCCCACAGGCTTGGTTCCTTTGGGAAGAGCACATGACAGCAATCTTCCACAATTAATCTCAGGATGATTACTAAGGCAACCTCTAAGAGTGAGCATATTCCTCCAAGAGGAAGTTCTCCATGGTGAATCTCTGTTCCATGTCCTTCTCCTTCCGAGTTCACTTTTCTTTTCACTGGTATTTTGGTTTACTGTTGACCTTCCCTCCATTTTCACCATTCTGCTCAATTGAGAGCTAACTGTAAAATGCTAAGGAAATGAATGGCCCCTAACCTAATACATAGGATTAACTTTAAAATGAAGTACACATTTCTTCATACTGACAACTTTTTAAAATGCATATATCAATTCCCATTTCACCGTCAACAAATTTATATTTTTGCATTTTTCACAATAAAATTTCAAACTAGAGGGAAAAAGGTGAAGTAAAAACAACTTTTTACTCTTCAGTTCCAAGCATTTCTAAGAGTCGGGTCCAATGCTATGGCCACACATCACTTAGTAAAGTGCTTCAGGGACCAAACAGCTTTATTACACTCAGTTAACGACACTGCAATTTCCTCAACCCTGACAGCCACAGGATCATCGAACCAGGGTTGGCCACTCTTATTACCAGTGATTAACTAAGTATTTCTGAGATTTAGTTTTCTAATTGGTGGTAGTTCTTAAAAATCACCTATTTAAACTATATCTGACATTTTCTCTAGAACTATAGGTGGTTTTCTTTGAATTTTTTCTGAAGTTGATAAAAAACAAACACGTAAGGTACCACTTACTTAAAAGATAGAAGTAATAAATCTCAAGAAAGTGTTTGTATGAGGCTTTAGGCCGTATACGTAAAACAAAATTAGTGCTTAAAGTGCTAACTGACCCTAATTTTAATGAGCTGAAATACTCATTAAAAATCTGAAAAGACCCAGAACAATGGTGGCTCCGAAGGAACCAGTAGTAAAACAATGCCTTCCTGACACTACCCTACAATTGCACTGATTGTCAAACCTAAAGACACTACAGCAGAAAGGGATTTATACAAAGTGGTCTCTTTAAATCATAAGAAACACTTTATTAACTAAGATAAATGTATCAATTAGCAGTAGCTATAAGGAAAAATGTCACGTGAAAAAATAAACAGACCAGTAATTTCATGCAAAGTTGTCCTTCATTCCTGCCAGAGAGAAAATGTAATTTCCAAATACATCCTGCATATTTTCAACTCAGATAAAAATAAAAATCATAAATGTATTGTTAAGTTAACTTAGCATTACGCATTTTCAAAAGATGGTCACCTGTGTAAACGCAGAGGCTACTTCTGGCACGTGGAATGATAGTGACTTATCTTTCCCTTACCCTTGTGCTGATAAACGGGCTCCTCCAAACTAACAGTTCTCCAGACATCCACAAGAACAAAAAGGAAAATGCAAACAGATCATCCATCCCACATCCATCCAGGGAATAGCCAATTGTTTATTCAAGGCCCTTAAGGATCTAAATAAATAAGGGCCTTTGCAATATAGTATCATAAAACAAATGCCAATATTTAACTTTTAAATAATGTATTTTTAAATTTCCCTTTGTCTCTCTTTTTCCCCCTTTCTCCCCCCACCTATTCTGGGCCAGCACAGGGAGGGAAAAGGCTATATGCCCAAGAAAAACTCTCCATTAAGTAAAAATAAACTTTTTATTGAATGAGTAAAGATAAGCTTCTAGGATCTAATATTATACAAGGCAAGGAATCAACTATTTCTTTTGACGTTAACTATAAACATACTAATTAATACACGCATGGCCTAATATTTTAGTAAGTAGTATAACTATCAGATTTTGCAAATTAGCAAACACCCAGCAAGTAAATTTCTGAAGAACAGTCTGCTCAGTTCCTTTATTGGTTTTACTCACTGATGTCATGCATCATGGTAGACAACCACTACAGTGTATTTGAAAAAAGACTAAAAGCATCTTAACACATACTGGATTCTGGGAAATGAAAACTTTGCTGAAGAGAAACTTAAAAATTTCCAGATTTTGATATAATTACTAACAACTGTTTTTTCCTTTTAGTTTTAAAATATAAAAAATAAAAATATGTAATATAAAAGCATACTTTGTTCTCTGATAACTCTCTTACCACTAGGTTAAGCTATATTTGCCATCATTATTGCTAATAAAATGCTACAGAAGCCAATGACTATTATTCAAACGAAAATCTGAAATTTGTATGATATTCAATATTTGTTCATTAACCATAGTTTTAATAGTATACACTGTTTTAAAGTGTACATATGCAAATCCTCAACTTTTTGCAAAATTATAAAATTATCTGGGTGAGAATCTTTGACCTCGCACAGAGTTGAAAAGCTCTAAATGTTTTTCTGGGATACAGTTCTAACCAGTTCTGGTTTCTCTTTAATTGTACTACATGTAAATTTTAGAAATCCCATTTTACATCAAATTTTCAAAGTAATTTTAACTTTTCTGCTACAAAACTCATATTTTATGTTTTGTATTCTCATGGTTTCTTCCAAGTAAATTCCCATTTTTGTTAATGCACCCTGTACTACCAGTATATTTTTTACTAACCAGTAATCTATTACTGAATTGGAGTTCATTTTTTGTTGCTACTCACTCAAACTGCAGCCTTACTAAGACACACAGGTTTAAGGCCCACGGGGGCAGATATTAACTGTGCTTTCAAACAGAGAAAACAATCCAAGATCAAACCAAGACTAATACCTAACTTACCCTGGTCTGTGAGAATTAACTGCCCAGCTCAGCATGCAATTACAACAACAACCAATTCATCCTCAAATCTTTTATTCCCAAATCCTGCCTGAACCAGAAGAAAAATAAATTTCAATATAGTCTGTTTTTTTAATGACAAGTAACTTAAATCAAGAGACTCACTGAAAAGAAAACAAAAATCTATCAGTTAAAAATACTGAAGTCACACAGATAATCTTATCGACGGGGTTTCGATTGCAGGTGAAAAGAGAACGGTACAAAAACAAGTATGGCTACAGTGGGGCACGGGACAGTAAGAAGTAGGATGACTGAAAACACCAAATCGGGTTCAACTCTTCTTCCCAAGGCATCACTGCTCACGGCAGCAGCGAGCGGAATGGAACAGAAGTAACAAACTAAAGTGGAAGAACCACGGAGCAGTGACAATGGGCACACTGGCGAGAAAGAGAGAAGGAAGAGTCAGGCATGGAAACTGGGCAAATGATAAAAAGACAGACCACCAAAGAACACTGGTGATGTCTTAAAAATAAATGAAATATTTTTAAACAAATAAGGGGAGATAGGAGAAAGAGGAAAGAGCTAAAAATCCTAGCCCAAAACAGAAAAACCTTGGAACTATTTGAGAAGCGTCACCACCACAAATTATACAAAATTTTTAAAATGGGCAGGAAGGTAACATGAACTAGATACAAGATTTTGTGGAGTTTTGCCAATAAAAGCAAGAGTTTCCAATTTGGCATATGATTCTCCTGGGTGAGTAACACAGGGCAGAACAAATGTAGGCTCACAGTTGTGAGAACACAAAACAGTTTATTCTTGTATTACTTATTATATTATTTTACATATAAATAACTATGAAATTACTTTCGCCTCACCCTGTGTTATAAGGGATTTGTTGGAAAAAATACAATGGTTTTAGAAAGTAATTTATTATACTGTTGTAATCAAATATTGTCCATATATCTCAGCTTTCTGTTTCTTATCTCTTCTGAAAAGTACATGATTTAAATTTTGAAAAATATATTTCAAAGCAATCAGAGGATCATATTCCTTTGTCCCACAAATTGAAATTCAAGGGCAATGTATTCAAAACATGATAACATATTTTACTCCATGTACTGTGAACCTCTGAACTTAAGGAATTCACTATTACTAAATTTAAAAGACAGCACAGTTTCACAGATATTAGTAACTTCTGCCTTGTTTCCCAATGGGGACTGGTCCAGAGAAATCACAGCTCATTTTTTTAAAGAGCTTTGAATGGGGTTAGAAGATCAGCCCAAAACAGATTACCAAACTGTTTCCCCTTCAAAGTAAAAAAGCAGCATCACAGTATAATGGAACAATAAAGAAGAAAAATCTTCTTCATTTATATTTTTTTGCTAAGACAACAATGAAGAAAAGTAACCAATGTACCGCACTATTACAAGATGTTCATGATAGGACAATGGGAAGTGGGTGCTGCTCACAAGTTATATGGGAACTCTGTACTTTCCATTCAAGTTAGGAGCAAAACTCTGAGGTATGCTATTTTATCAAACACACTAACAAATAAAATAGTATATTTGATAAATAGTGTATTAAAAAAAGGTAGAACAGCTGACAGGAGGCCTGAGATGTCTGAAAAAATGAAAAACATTATTTCTAATTTAATGTAATCCACCTAGTCATTCCTTCAAAATGTATTTTTCATTAATGTCATTCTAGAGTAACAAGAATGAATCCTTTTGAGTATATGCAATCTAGTTGTTAATTTTTTTATGAAATAGCACATTTAGAAAAATACTATTTATACAAAATAACATCCCCTTTGCCCTAACTTACTCATTTTAGTATCACATAGTTTTCAAGTTTATCTGGTATCAACACAGCTTCCAGTCAACATCGAGGGGTTTGATCTTACACCCATATACATGCACCCAAAGGCTTTCGCACTTGGAAGGAGTAGAGAGAGATGGGCAAAAACACACTTTGGCTGGTGGACACACAATGCAATATACAGATGATGTATCATAGAACTGTACACTTAAAACCTATGTAATCTTATTAGCCAATATCAACCCAATAACTTCAATATTTTTTTAAAATTACAGTAAGCATTATTAAACTACTATGGCTAATGCTAGAATGATGGTATACTTCAGGGCAGCATTCCAAGTCTCTAATTCAGAAAAATATTCAAGATTTTAAAAAGTACTGGATACTACATAAACATTTGATAATACATAACCAGATTAAAAGACCACGTCACGAAAACTTTCTTACGCAAACTACTATCTATACAAATCTCAAGAGCAAAGGAAGGAAAAGAATATTTCAAACCAGCAGCATCCAATCTGTCATACAGTGTAGAGAAAATATTAAAATCCTTAATTTAATTCATTTGATATTACTCAAATTATCCAGAAAATTAAGGAACCAACAGTTATATGAGGTCTGTCCAGAAGCTATCCAGCCATGTAATATGAAAAACAGAGACACTTACTGAAGAAGATACAAGATACGAAAAACACTGTACATGGGTCAGTGATGCCACAGTCCCTCCAAAATAAGTGGAGGGACCTCACTCAGTTCTAATTGCCATCAGTTGCCCTATCATATTTTCCTGAACCTCACTGACAGTCTGAAATCTCTTCCCCTTCAAAGATGATTTTAGTTTTGGGAAAAGCCAGAAGTCTCAGGGTGTCCAATCTGAGCTGTAAGTGGGGGTGAGTCACCTGGGCGATTTTATGTTTTGCCAAAAAACTCTGTACAAGATGTGATGCATGAGCAGGCATGTTGTCATGATGAAGCTGCCAGTCACCAGCTGCCCATAGCTGCGGCCTTCTGAATCATCTGAATAACTTCCATGGAGGAATGTTCAAGCTCAATGCAAAACTTTATGCAGAGTCATTGCTCTGCTCACTCAGTCATTCTGAATGTGACAGCCACACAGTACACATGCTCACCCAAGAGCATCTACCACCCCCACTGACTAGAACAGTGAGGCCGTCATTGTTCACACATGCACATTCCAGTCCACCATCCTCGCCTGCCAGGTTACATTGATGTTGTTGCATAAACTGCTCTCCTCACATTAACAATGGCTGGATTTTTCCAGACAGACCTCATAAAAGCATAATGAGTTACAACATGCCTAAAAAAATTTCCTAGCTTTACCAAAAATCCTAACTTCTGCTAAGATAGGATTGAAAACCTTTCCTGTTGAAATCACTGGTAACAAACTCACCAGGAGATTCTCCTCCCATATCTGGGGCTCGGGCTGACTCCGCAGGAGAAACCACGCTGACAGCATCAGCAGGCGTGTGTGCAGTAAGCGTGGGAGGTAAGACTGATGATTTTTTTGTTGCAATGATGACACTTCTGCAGTAAAACAGAAAACAGGTTTTAAAATACAGAAGGTTAACTCAAGTTAATCACATAAATTTCAAAACAGAAAACAGGAAGCTAAACTCTTTCTAATTTTTTCTTCTCTATTGTGATATACAATTAAGAATATTCTCTCAAGAAACTTCAAAGTGTTCATATTTATTGCCTCTCAATTGTTTTAGAATCAAGACAATGTTCTATGGAAATATGATAATTTAACATTTAAAGTTAGATTTACTATATAATAATCTTTACATTTAGGATCATCTTTTAACTACCTAACTTAAAATATAACCTAAGGTATATAAAAAAGGAATTTTGGCACTCAAGTGGAAAAGTAATTAACTTCTTCTTAACCTCAGAATTGAAGAGAAAACTCAAACAAGGATTGTGTTTCAAACAAAGATTTTAAAGCACTGCTAATTTAAAATCATAAAAACCTTAGGAATTTTATAAGGTTAAAAAATGCAGATATAAACTATTTTTAACAACCCAATTTTTTTTAAATCCCCAAGGCTGTGTTTAAATACTACTATATATAAAACAATGCATAGACATAAATGCTAGATGCAAAAATATCAAATCAAATTTGTTCACCTTGTATATTATTCCAACACAGGTATTTATGACACACTGATTTCGATTAAAGTGTAATACTTCATACCAAAATAATAACTAAAAGACCTTATTAGGCACAAGTTTAAAGGCATTTTTAATTGAAGTTAGTTAGCTCCATAAACATGCAAGAACCTAGTTAATGAGGTAAAGAGGACAGCTGATATATAATGCACTCCCACAGCAGTGCTTACTTTTAATTACCTGGTGTTAACCATAAGCCTAAAGTCTTCAACATTCAATTTATTTAATCACATCTTTTGTTGACAATATTGTAACTGCAAGCTTCAAGTATTCCCTTAACACCTTTAAAGTATTCAGTTTCTAAATAAAGTTACTAAGGTACTTGATCCCCATAAATTCAAAAGTGGAAATTACCTAATTCCAGTACTTTAAAATACATTTTGTTTTTGTCATTATATCAAAAAGAGATAATACAAAGCGAAATAGGTTCCGTTTTACTTCAGTGCCTACCATGTGACAGCAAACACTGTTGCCAATTAAATCAAGTTCTCTCGTGCTAGGCATGGCTTATTCAATGTACTTGGGGGTAGCTGGTGTCACATCATTATAAGGGTGACTGCCAATGTTAACTATACACTAAAAAATAGAAGCAACAGCCACCTGAGCCCTCAATCCAAAATGGTGTGCTTAAATCACGGCAGCTTATATCAGATGAAGATTATTGACTTTACGGGGAGTAAACATGACCCCTGTGTGTGTGTGCGTACATGTGTGCTGATGGTACGGTCAGAAAACAATACAAAATCTAATTTGTGCATTTGCTACTCTAGGCAGGAATGCATTGTTCAAGGAAATCTCTAGCTACCTATTCCCTAGCAACCTCTTTTTGGGAGAGAAAGAGAGGAGAAATATGGACAGTTTACTTTCACATTCATTCACAAAGCAAAGAACAAGCAATATCTATTTTACTCATACAATAGAAAAGTACCGGTACTCACAGAAGCTAGAGAACATGGTATTTTAAAAAGTGAAATTTTTTTATAATTACATTTAAGGCATAAACCTGCCCTATTCACCAACAATTCTTCTCTTAGCAATTTCCTCAATATAATTTACGTCCACAAAAGAGTGTGCTAAAAAATGTTCAAAGAGGCTCTACCGTTATAAGCCAAAAACTGGCAATAGTCTAGACCCTTTAAGCACAAAGATGCATAAAAATACAGTGAGACGGGCCCTGGCCTTGTAGCTCAGTTGGTTGGAGCATTGTCCCCAATGTGCCATGATTGTGGGTTCAATCCCCCAGCAGGGCACATACAAATATCAAAAAATGAATGCATAAATAAGTGGGAAAAACAAACTGATATCCATGTCTATCTGTCTCTCTCCACCCCCTTCCTCTCTCTAAAATCAATAAATTTTTAAAAAATATGGTGGTATGCTTGTACAATAGAACAACGCTCAACAATGAAAAGAAACAAACTACTGATAAACGTGTCACGGGTGAACCCCAAAAGCATTATGTTAAGTGAAGGAAACAAATAATATAATGCAAACTTTGTACTTCCTTTTACATGAAGTTCTAAAAAAGGCAAAACTAATCTACAGTAGAAAAACAATGGAATAATAATTGCCTCTGAAGAATGAGGAAGGGGATTGGCTGGAAAGATACATGAGGAACTTTTAAGATTCATCTTGATTGAGGATTTGGGTTAACACAGGGGTATAGATTCGTCAAAGCTCATCAAATGGTGCACTTAAGATTGGTGTCTTTCATTGTATGTGCATTTTACCTTAAACTGCATTGATCTTTAGTTAGAGAGCTGCACGCTGAAATATTAGATTGAGGGTGAACTCATGTCTGCAACTTACTTTGAAATGCATCAAAAAATAAGACTAACTGATGGATAGAAGTATATTTATATAGAGAATTATATGATAAAGCAAACAAAGTTAAAGGCTAATTGTGGAATCTAAGGGATGGGTCTATAGGTGTTCACTGTATAATTCTTTGAACTTCTCTAGATATTTGAACATTTTTATAATGAAATGTTGGAAAACTGGTGACAGAAAAAAAATTACTACAGATGTTCCACAATACGCACAATCTCTAGTTATCCAAGGTGGCATGATTAAAGGCAACAGAAGATCACCCCAATAAATTCAATAAAATCTCTTTAAAAAATAACAAAACTATGATTCAATAAATTAAATTAAAACAAAAGAATTTGACCTCATCTCCAATCCTTTAAACTACTGACATTAATAATGTTTTCCATCACGAACAATGCCAATTCTTTATTTCAGTTCACTAAATACTGACTGTCCAAGAGTTCTCACATATTTTCATTCCTGACATATCGCAAGTGTGGCTTCCTACATTTAACCCAGCGTTCTGCACATGCTTCTGCTGTATGCGATTACGGTTCCTGAGCATGTAGATTATATTCCAACTCCCACCCCTTGTACATGCTTTTCCTGACATGCCTTCTTCTTAGTCCTTCACGCCAGCAAACTTCCTCCTCTGCCTTCAAAACCTTGCTCAAAGGTAAGCCTCCCCAGACTCACCAAGTCAAAGTTCATGATCCACTATTCTTTGTGCTCCCAAATGATCCTATGATATAAACTTACAAATTATTAATAGCTATGATTAAGCACTGATGTGAAGAATTATTTATTGCTCAATTCTCAAAACAAGTCTAACATATATGACTTCCATTTTAAAAATTAAAAAAGAAAAACTCAGAAGTATAAATTAACTTATGAAAGCAAATGGCAGAACTGCTCTACAATTCATGGCTCATCTCAACAAGGGCCTCTAATTTCAACTGTTTCTTCATGTTGACCTTTTTTAAAGTTGTACTGAGATGCAATTCACATACCACACAATTCACTAATTGTGTTTAATTTTTAGTGTGTTCACAGAGCAGCACAACCATCACTACAATCGCATTTACATTTAAACATATTCTATATTATAATCAATTATAAGCAATAGTAACATAGTTTTCCAAAATATAAAATTATGTATATACTAACAGACAAAATATATCTGCTCACAAATGGAAAAAGTTGCATATGTTAGCAGAGCTATATACTTAGTAAAATAAAGAAATATTTATTTAGTAATATATAGAAAAATAAAGTTAATCAATTTTCAAATTCATGGACTGATTTGAGTCATTCTGAGGAAATAACATAATAAAGCTTCAGCTTTGAGCCATGTAAAAACAAAAGAAAATCAAAGTCATAATAATCCAAATAAAAGGAAATTAAGCAGTAGGCAGATTTCACAATATTTTCATCCCTTTTACCAACTATTTTCAATATTAAAAGTTTCCATGTAAAAGACTAAAATTTTCAACAGAGGGGATTTTAAGCTGTCATATGTTTCATGTACATCAGTATAAATCTAAACTAGTAAACCATGTTCTTATTGTTTAAAGATTTTTTTATTTTATCTTTAGAGGGGAAGGGAAGGAGAGAGGGAGAGAAATATCAAGGTGTGGTTGCCTCTCGTGCATCCCCTGCCAGGAACTGGCCTGCAACCCAGGCATGTGCCCTAACTGGGAATCGAACCTTGATCCTTTTGTTCCCAGGCCCGCGCTCAACCCACTGAGCTACACCAGCCAGGGCATAAACCATGTTCTTATTGTTTAAAAAAACAATCTAGAAATTTAAGTTTACCACTACTCAAGATTACTCATGCAAGGCCTAAGCATTTCATATTTTTTATCACTTGGAAAACACAAATAAAACAAAACATACATTTGATGCAACTTTGAGACCCTATATGCTAGGTAGGCAATGTGCAGAAATATTTCTAGCATCATTCTCAAGCTACATCTTAAGTTTCTATTTAAGAAGCAAATTGAAATCCTTGTTAAAATTTAAAATACAAATAACTGAATTGTTAATGTGTGCCACCAATTTTAACAAAAAGCACTTCAAACTCTTTGGCATAGAGAATTTGGAAGACAAGATATGTTTTTTAGCTACGCAAGCTAGTGTTCCAAAACTGTCAATTCAAAACCGTATGTTAAAGTATAAAATGTTACTTACAACACCTTTTTTTCTTTACAAACTCACTAACTTTAAGAATAACATTTGTGAGGTACTATGCTAAGGACATAGATTATCATGTATATTCAACCACCCATGAGTTAAGAGCCACGTATTATCCCCATTTTAATGATGAAAAAGAAGTAATTTTCCTAAGATTCCACAGAGAAAGAAAGTGTAAACACTGTTGACTTTTTTTTTTTTTACATGAACTAGGGAGATTTTTTTTTTAAGTTTCTTTATACTTATTAACAACAAAGAGCAACATCTTCCAGATCACTAAGGCTCAGAAGTTCCATTTCAGAATCACATCAGTTTCAAATATCACCAACTTTCACATAAATGCTATTTTATTTAACATGTAAATAGTTCAGTAAAAGAGAAAAGAGCATTTTAAACCTAGCACTTTAGTCCCTAAGGATCTAGTTGAAAAGCCAGACAAGCCCTTGAACTTTATCAAGATAAATCCCTGGTATCCACTAATCACCAGAGAGGATCTTCAAATTAGATAAGAGCAAGAATTTTGGCATGGGAATGAACACAAACACCTTGCCATCCAAAAAGGCCCACAACCTGGCAGCCTTTCAGCAAGGTTCCACTCATGTAGCTGTTACTCTAAATTTTCCAGCTATTGCTTGAAAGTTGATAAATCTTAAGATATGAGGAGAGTTGTGATTTCTGACAAAGCATTCCAGAGATAAATACATGATCAGAGGGATGCTTTGAAATTCCCAAAGATACTCCACTGGTCTACAGCTGCATGAAAAGAGTTTTTCAAAAGGTGTCTCTTGCTAAGAAAAAGAAGGGGGAAACAGAGCAGCTAGCTGGCTTGCCATCAGACAATACATTAAATGCATACCAGACTTGCATGTTCCAAATAACATCCTGAAAAATGCCATCACCAAAATTCCCCTTAGTTTTCTTTCTTTCTTTTTTTTTTTTTTTTTGGTATTTTTTCCATTACCATTTAACCCCCTTATAACTCCCTCCCCAGAAATCACTGTTGTCCATGTCCATGAGTCCTTTTTCCTTTGTTTTCAACGAACCCCTATGCATTACCTAGGCATGGTTTCCTAAATAAGTGCATAACCTCGGCACAGAAGGCATCACTAAGGCATAGTTGAATTTCTACACTATTTAAAAAAGATATAAATGCCAAAATATATGAAATTTGGGACATTGGCAAGAAAATGCCTTTCTTTGACTATATTAGCAAGATAAATTTTAAAATCTACTCTCAATCATGTCTGAGTGCTCAAGCATGAGCACAAATTTAAATAAATTATAAAATTTGAGAATATTTTAAAAATCTGATCATTTACACCTTTTCCAACTCTCATATATAACCATTGTTATTAACAGTTTGATGTACACTTTTTGAGGTATATATGACCATATTTATGTTTTTGAAAAGATCATAAATCCCAAACTATTTTGTATACCACTTTTTTCATTAATAATGTATCTGCAATATCATTTTACATCAATGCATAGTGTTCTTTTCTCTCTGCAGTGGCTGCACAGTATTTACTATATGTATAGTAAATAAACTATATGTATAGCCAATAAAACACGTCACCAATAGATCCCTCATAGATTAGCAAGAATGCTTGTGCTGTGTAGCCCAATGACAGGGTCCAGAGTGAATCCACCGTGGTTCAAGTCTTAGCTCCACCACTGATCAGCACAAGTGCTCACGTGACTTAATGTCCTCTTGCCCCAGTTTCTTCATCTGTAAAGTACGGATGAAAATAGCATCTATCTAACTACCTAAAACACATTTTGAATAGAACTTCACAGAGTAAAAGCTCAATAGGTCTTAGCTTAATTATGAAATTCCACTTGCAGAAAACATTTATCTTTTGTATAAACTTCTAGAGGTACATTGTTTACAGATTTTAAATTTTAATTATTACTGCCATTTGTCCCTAAAAAACATTATGCCCTTTCAACAATATTTAAAATGTTTCTTCATACCCTCATTAACACTAGGTATCATCTTTTAAATCTCTGCAAAGATTTATCACATGGTTATTTTAGTATTTATATCTTTATTAGCAACATAGATCACCTGTACACATTTGCACATTAACACTATTTTTCTCATTGCATGAACAGGTAGTTCCTGTCATTTGTCAATTTTTCTAGCAGGTAAGTCATTCTATTGACAGATGATTTATCATTGTGCTGTGTGGTGAGCACCATATGTGTGCACTGAGAGTGCAGCCCTTTTACCTGTAACAGGTACCGCAGATACTTAGTGCCCATAGGCAAACACACGCACAGAACAGGAAGCAGCGGTGACTGAACGGCTCATGAGACAGGACAGCTCAGTTTTTATTTACTGAGTGATTTCTACGTGCTGAGTGCTACAGAATAATCTATCTTCAATATCATTTCATACCAACACATATGTTCTGCCTTTTTTCCTCATTAGTAGTTATACAGTGCTACACAATCTAGGGGTAAGGAAACTGAGGCTTGGGAGGATGAGGTAACAGGTCCAAATTCACTAATAAGGAATACAGCCAGAACTCAAACTCAGTTTTGTCTAATTACTAAAGTCAGTACTTTAATTCCTGCATTATAAAGCCTATTTTTACAAAAATGAAACGTGCACTGGAATCTAGCAGCCACGTGACATACTGATGTTCTATTTCTCTGGACATTGGACTCTGTCAGTCTCATCACTCCAGGACACTGACCTAAGACTTTCAACAGTGGCAGAGGGGATACAATGACAAAGGATGATGGCAAACATTCTCTGCTAAAATTTTATTTCTTTTGTGTTCTATCAGAGCATTGTAATTACCATAAAGACTTTCAACCTGTTTGTATATCCCATGGACAACACACAGCAAATCTGAAGTAGAAAAGTAGAATGTGAGAAGAAATAAAGAGAACAGGAGACACAAAGAAACAAACACCCAGACAGAGGGACATTAACATCAGAACATATCAAAAGAAAATAGAAGGCCACCGGGAGGGACTCCCACTGGACAAATCAAAGACAACTTGAGCATCAACATAAATAATATCAACAACAAATGATAACCTACTGAATAAAATCGGAAACCACAGGGCCATACAACGAACTGAATGTATTTGATGTGGATGAAAGAGATTCACAGCACTACCACCTCTTCACAAGGCGGGCCTAGGAGTGCAGCCACCTACAGAATTCCATTTTAATAACTATTCAGAATGAATATCATCACTAACAAGATAAAACCGCGTGCCGCATGACAGAACGCAACACGTAGTGCCACTTTTGTGACATTCCTGCCAAAAAGGCACATTAACTTGAATCTAATCCTGAGCAAACATTATACAAATCTACACTGTAGACTGAGGGACAGTCTACAAAACATCAGCGCTGTCACCTTCTAAAGCAGCAAGATCACTGCCCTCCCAGACCGAAGGAAAACAAAGAGACACAGCAAAACGCAGCACATTATTCTGAGCTGGATCCTTCCACTATAGAGGGCATTATGGAGATGATTAGTGAACCTTGAAAAGTATTTGAAGATAGAAGGTAGTGTTTTATCAATGTTAATTTTCTTATTTTGATGAATGTATTGTGGTTACATAGAAATTATACAATAAAATATTCAAAGAGAATGTAGTATTAAACAAACTTATTTTCAAATGACTCAAGAAAAATAAAAGTTCTTTTAACTGGCAACCTCTGTTTAAGTTAAAGCTTCTTTCCAGATAAAATTGATTTTTGAAAAAAATGTGTTTAATAACTAATACATGCATGTCCTATAGGCATAATTTCAGAAAATATATTAATATATAAAGAAAAATGTCAGGCCAATTAGCCAAAGGTTCCGCAGGCCAGCAGAACCAACAAAGTCAGAAGCCCATAGTCGGCTTTCTCTAGCTATCAGGACTCTGAGGAGCTGGCTGGATTCGAGTCTGCTGGGATCCACAGACAGACACGCTCGCCTCAAAGCCTGGCACAGCGCTAACAGCAAGAGTGCGAAAGATAGCCATGTTTAAGTACGGGTGACTTCTAAGTTGCAACAAACAAAATATATTTAACATACAACTTGCCAGTGTAATTTTAGAATTATTTTTAAATGATATTATGAGAGTGTTGCTAAATGAAAAATTTGAAATGGTAAACAAACTATAAAACAAAAATATCCTTGTAATTTTTACATCCATTTTTAGTGTTGAAGCTATAAACTTCGCAGAGTCAAAGTCCTGTTTACCCTTTAAGTCTTGACAGTTTGTAAATATATGCATACAAAAACCAAAAACTATTTACAGTACCTGTCAAAAGATCTGAACTGCACAGGCTGCTCAGCAGACAGATCACCAAGCGCTCCGAGGCAGGGTGGTGGCAGGAGGGCAGGGTCCACTGTGACTCCATCTGCTGGCATGTTAACCAAGCTGCGGAGAATGTCCTTGACGTTGACATTTTTTGAAACTGGAACTGATGGTGCAGCCTTGTTATCTAACTCATTTCCTCCATCATTTTTGTTTTCCTGAGATTTATTGACTTCTAAAGAAAGAGTGCACAGCACCTCACTGATTGCATCTGGGCCTGCACTGACACTCAGAGGTGCCACGGAAGATGCTACGTCCATGCTGCTTCCCACGCCAGCAGCTGTTTCTTCCCCGATGCCAGAGTCCCTCCTTCGAGCAGATTCTTCCACTGATGCTGGAGTTAATGGGCTGGATGCTGCTGTTGTGTTTTCTACATCTTACCCAGAAACAGAAAAAAAGTACAAAAAAAAAATATTTAGAACCAATTTTAAAAAGGTACATTCAGTCCTACAGCCATCTATTATTCCAAATTATGAAATCTATGGCATCTTCTCAAAGGCAAAAATAAATTACATAATCTATAAAATGCCCTGAGTTAATGCACCTGTAATCAAATTAGATGATATAATAAAATAAAAACAATAAATAATAATAACAAAATACCAGAGAAAACCCTCCAAACTGAACATGACATACCAGTGGAGAGCCACACACGGTTGAAAGCCACTGGCCTACAAGAAAAAGTCTGAAATTCTTAGCATAAAGTACAAGGCTCTTCAATAATATGGGCCCACAGGAAAGTAAACATCACCAGGGCAGGGAACATCTCTTCTCTATCACTTCCTCCCCAGCACCTTTCATAATGCCTGGGCTCACACCATGCCTGGAAGGCAGTAGGGGGTCAATAAATGCGATCGAGATGACTAGTCATTTCCAAAGTTATCTCCTGCTACTCATGCCATCACACATTACACTTTCAATTTAGAGCCAATTTTAAAAAGGTACATTCAGTCCTAATCACCAAATTACCTGCAATTTGCTCAACAGGGGACAAAGTTTTCGGTTTCTATGCCTTTATACATTGCCATGTCTTTGAACAGTAACCGCAAGACCTCGAACTCAAACATGGTTTCTGCAATACTACCAGAAAACTGGTTACTCCTCCTGTATGTATGAATAACCAAATGATCCTTAAAATCTGGTTCAAGAAAGAGCATCACCCTGCCTCTCTGTTTGATTTTCATTTCCTCCAATCAGGCATTCACTCTATTCCAAGAAAAATGCTCCATTTTGCCAATGGCCACCAAAAACCTCCATCTTGCTAAATCCGGTGGTCAGTTCTCAGTCCTAATAGCACTTGACTTTTTTTACTTGACTTAACACACACTGTGTGTAATCATCTATCTTCTAGTTTTTCATCTACTACCTCACTGGTCATTCCTCAATTTCTTTCACTTCTTTTTCTAATTTCTTAAGTTGGAGGGACTTAGTACTCAGTCCTTAGTCCTCTTTTCTCACAAACAGTGAACTCCCGTAATGGACTCATTCACTCTCACAGCTTTAAATATCAAAAAAAAACAAACAAAAAAAAAAACCCCACAAAACATTCAGACTGTTATCTGGAACTGCCCACTCTACGTTTTCTATGTCTAAAAGCCACCAACAGTGGAAAAGTGAATTTATCTTTGCCTGAACATGCTCCACCTCCAATCTATCCAACTGTGCCTTATAATCATTGTTGACTGCCTTCCATCTTTCACATATTCAAACCTATTTTAACATCCTGTTTCCCACACCCAATATTTTAACATCATGTTCTCCACACCTAATATATTAACATCCTGTTTTCTCTACCATCAAAATGCACCCAGAATCTGACCACTATTCACTAGCTCTAAAGCCTCAGTCACCTCTTGCCTAGATTATTGCAATATCGGCATAAGTGCACATGGCAGATTGTTACATTAATGATCCTCTTGGCCCATGCCTCCTGGTATTTACCCCCTTGAGAAGTCCTTGAATCTGGGCTGGGCCTGACTCACTTTAACAAACAGAATGAGGCAGAAGTAACAATCAACCATTTCTGTGCCCAGGCTTTAATAAGGTCTGGCAGCAGGTGCATTCTAAGAATTCCTGAATACCTCAGGATCTCAGGAAGCAATATGACTACCTTGCTGGAGAGGACATGTAGAGAGACCATATGAAGGGACAGAGGCCCTCCAAACCAATGGAGGAAACCAAGGACTTCAGCTGGGAACAAGTATCAAGGCCCCAGACAAATCGCCCAGCCGACCCATTTCAGTCAATCAGCCTCAGCTCGCGGAACCATCCCAGCTGAGGCACTAAAGAGATTTGTAGAAAAACCATCTCAGACTTTCCAACATCAGCAAGAGTCATCTACAGCAGGGATGAATCATCCCAACTATACCCTGTCCAAACGAAATCCACAGAATCACGAGAACAAGACTGCAAGCGCAGGGCTTCCAGTCACCAAGCTTCAGTGTGATGTGTTACACAGCGGGACATAACGAAAACATGGGGCTTTCCTTGCCCTCCAGGGTGTATTCTGAACACAGAACCCTGAGTGTAACTTATAAAAACATAATAAAGACAGAAGTCATTTGTAACTCCTATACTCAAAACCCTGCAGTAATTCCCCATTTCCCTTAGAGTAAATATCCACCCCCATTTCTCCTGATTATATTCCTGGTATTTTTCTGTTTGACTTGTCTTAATAGTAACCACCTTCTAAAGTACTATACAATGTATTTATTACATGTACTTACTCTCTATCTCCTCTCACAAGAATATAAGCTCCATGAAGACAGACTTTTTTTTTTGGTCATGAATATACCAAGTACCCAATAAGTACCCAATGAATATTTATTAAATAAATAAATAGCCTCCATTGGGTGGCAGTTATTTCTACATTCAATAATTGCTTTTCTAACTATACATTGTAACTGGCAGCTACTTCCCTAACTCCAATTATTACTTGAATTGCAGACAACATCTTCTCACCTTTTAGACAAATAGCTCATTTAAAGAATAGAATTGCAAGTAACTACATGGTACTTAAAGTAAAATATTAAGTCATTAACAAAAATAAGTGTATGCTCTCACTTTCTGTATAAATGGATTTCAATTCCAGAATCAATATTTTAACCACTATAAGTAGGTAACATGTTACGTGAATTTTGGATACCAGGACATAAAATACAGAAACTTACCAGGAAGTGATAAAGTCCCACTTTCACTACCAGATTCCTTACATGGCTGGCTACGCCTTTCGTTCTGAGGTTCCAAAATGTCTCTGTACTTCGAGACCATAAGAACAGAGATGAAGTATACTACAGCCAAGGCTAAAAACTGAGCTTGTTTGCTATCCTCCTGGGGAAAATAAAAGCACTTGATCATATCGCTATTAAATAACATGTCTTAATTTTATTTTACATGACAATATTTAAGTATAAAACATGTGAATAAATCTTTTGATAGGTGCAGAAAATAATAAATTCAACTGAGCAAAAATCAGACAAAGTATTTTGGGAAATGCCCATGAACAAGAGGTTTTATGCTTATGAAACCTGCAAAGAGAAAAGTGGCTTTTTTTTAAAGTCACTCACCCTGAAGAGATAAGTCTTAATATACTTTATAAGAGTAATCAGTGATTTTCATTATATATGAATATTTTTACTTCTAATCATAAATATTAAAATACATAAAATAATAGTTTTCCTAAAAGATGAACATTCAAGAGAAAAAAGTAAGGTTGTAAAACACAGAACAGGATGCCAAAGGAATTAGGAGTATGTTAACTAGTAGCAACGACCAAGTATCAGACTGAAAATACAGTGTATGCAAAAAAGAAAAGGAAAAACTAAATTAACCTCAGAATGAGTTCCAGCCTTCACCCTAAAGACTCAAGTCCACCTACACATCTATACATCAACAACCTCTTTCTCCAGTCAAATTCCCCATTTTCTAAGGGCCCTTTAACACATCACTATTCATAACTTTTCAAAAAATTTAGAAGAAAAACACAAACTTGTCCACCAAATCCTGAAAACTAACAGTATTTTGAGAAGCAGAGAATGTTAGGATAAGGGAAACGAAGAATATTGATGCCCAGCAGATAAATAAATGGAAACTAATGGTACAAATGAAACTAAAAATTAATAACTAGTGTCAAAAGTTTGGATGCAATCAATTTCAAGGAAAAAATAAGGTATCAGGCTCTACATGAATACATCCACTTGATACAATGACATTTGTAATCTGACGAGAATCTAGGGCACTTCTGAAGTTCTTGTGTAAGAATTTATTAATCTTAATCAAAAAGTAAAATGCAGTTTCCTCTGTTATCAACCATCCCTTTTCTCTAGACATGCCTGTGGTCCTCTGCACGCCATCCTGCCAACCATTACTACTACTGCTGATGATGTCAATGTTAAAAATGTAGACAAATAACTTTCTTAATCTGTTATAAATTATTTATGCCCACCTAAATCCTTACTTAGCCCCTTAATATGCCCAATGTTTACCAACGAAACCCCTAAAATAAACTATAGCTGTCATTTATTGAACATTTACTGGGAGCCAGGCACTGTGCTATGCATTTCATACACATTCCTTAACCCATTTGAACAAAATAGGGAGTAAAGAAGTAATTATCTTAAGCTATATAGCAAGTGAAAAAGCACATGTAAACTCAGATTAGAGTGATTAAATACCTTAGCTCTTAACCTCAGGGCAATAATTTTTTTATATCCTCAATCTTAGATCATTTCTTCATCATCGAAGTTTGCTTTTGCCAGAAGAGGCTCTGAAGTAAGGTTTGGGGACTATGAACTTTTCTCTTTTCTAAAACTCCCATTACATATAGGAGTGATTACATATCTTTTATGATTACAAAAAATAAAAATATTTGTAATTTTAGGAAATAGTCTAATTCTCTGTCCAAATATCATGATATACTAACTTGTTAGAAAGTTCCAAAGAGCCATATCATACAGAGCCAGAGTGAGAAGTTTTGATTTTATTTGAAGTCCTATGAGAAGACATTAGAGAATTTTTAAAGCAAAAGAGTTATATCATCTAGTCTAAATTTTTAAAGATTACTCTAGGACATACAAAGTTATGGAAGAAGAGACTTTAACACCTGCTTAAGAGAATGGGAAAAGAAGGAAGCAGCAATATGTGGTTCCAAAATGAACCAGTCAGTGCGTTCTGAGAAACAAAACTTGGTTTCTTAATTAAAGGAATAACAGCAGCTACCAAAAAGAAAAAGAGGGAAAAAAATGAAATCTAGGGAGGCAGTATAATCAAATGGTTAAGATCAAAATTTCAAGAATCAGATTCCCTAGGCCCTTAACTGACTTCCACCTTTTATTACTTGTGTAATCTTAAACAGATTTTTAACCTCATCCTGTTATCTTTTTCAAAGGATTACTGGGTGAATTAAATGAGATAATACATACAGAGCATCCAGTTCTGTGCTTAATACACAATAAGTGTTCAGTAACTATTAGCTACACTATTAAAACTTAGTGAAGAACTCAAGAGAGGACTAAAACCCCAGAGGGGAGAAAATTAAAAACTGAAGTTACAAAGTTTACAAAAAACGCATATAATAGAGAGCATCTAGTACTTAACACACAGTAACTGTTCAATGATTATTATCTAATGACTATACTTAAATCTTGGTGAGTAGGATCACGAATGATTTTTATTTCCATATTTATACTTTCTTATATGATTGAATAATTTCTATATGAAACTTGACCATATTATATATCAAAGTCAGCTAAAATAAAACTTTTTCACCTTTAAAAAATTAAAACCACCACACACAGCAATTCATTATGTATCATTACATCAAATTTACATTCCTTTGAGGGGGGAAAAAAACCCAACATTCAGTAAAATGCAGGCCATTCAGATTCTGAGCGCTGCACCCCTCTCAGAGCACGGACTCGGAGTTCAGACAGCTGGGTCTGAATCGTACCGTTTCCTAGCTCCGGTTGCTTGACCCAACTATTCAAGCTCTCTATGCCTCCGATTCATCATTTATAAACTGGAAATTACAAAAGCACACAACTATAATAATACATCCTTCTTTTTAGTATCACTACTCTGATATATTAGCTCCATTTATACAGATAAAACTTTCCAATATTCTATGATTCTAAAGTCATTGGCAAAAAACTGGTTCTCTAGGCCTTCTCTCTGCTTGACTATTTCATATCACAAAGAGGTTTTCATTCTCAATACTTAGAGCCTGGAAGGAAATACATTTCAGCTAAGAGTATGCAAAAGAAACACTGTAACTTACGATGTCTCTGAAGACAACTGCCCTAAGCCGATTAATATCCATGTCTTGTAGGAGCCTGTCAAAATCTCTCACTGGAGATATACCACCGGTTACAATATCCACTGGACTCTAAGGCAAAAAACATATATACACATTACACAGATTAAAAAATTTTAAAAAAACATGGTATTCCAGGAACCAGTAAAACAAGGATATAACTACTTGTTTTCCTACTTCTTTCTCTCTCTCGCTCTCCTTTTTTTTTTTTTTTTTTTTTTGGATGCTAGGTTAGAGGTGGGGGATACAGAAGGCAGCTACACAGGAAAAAACAAACTTCATGCTAACTCACCAAGTACATGAAATACAAATTGACATATTTGAAGGGAAAAGGTATCGCAGACACAAGAAAAGTAAACATTTGGAAAAGCAGACAAGATTAAGTATAAGCAAATCTTTACTGTATATTTAAATACAAATATTTGAATGTTGTGTGCACAGACTAAAATAACTATTTTAGGACCTCTGTCAGATTTATTTAACTTTACAGTGAAATGAACAAATAAATTTAAGACCTTAATCATAAAATAAGAGCACGCTTCTTCATTTAATTAATGATTCTGCATGCTTACCTTTGCCGCAGATTTCCCCATGGGAATCAGGCTGTGCACTGTTTTCTGGCCTTTGGCTGCATCTCCTCTCATTTTCATTTGGGAATGCTGCTGACACTCCAAGCAATTCCTGACCGCCACTGCACACACTGTTATTTATTTTAAGAAAAAGAATGGGTAAGAAAAGAAAATTGTATTCAAGATTATGGAACTGATAAAAATCACCTACCCAATACGATTTACATAAGATGTTATTTAAAACATTACCTTCAGCAAAGTCCTAAAACGCCCCTGGACTTTCTCACCCACTGTTTTCCCACTTTGGTAGCAACTCTGTTAGGGGCCACTGCTAAGAGGGAGTCAGTTCAAGAATCTTGACAGGCTGCTGCTTCTTAGATCTCACCTAAACTACCTGCAATGATCTTTTATTAAGAAAAAGATAGGGGGGAAGAGCACAGAAAGAGATGCATAAGAAAACAGAAAGCAAGGTCCTGGCCGGTATGGGTCAGTCAGTTGGAGCATCATCCCTAAACCAAAAGGTTGCGGGTTCAATTCCTGGTCAGAGTGCCTGCCTACGTTGTGGGTTGGGTCCCCAGTCAGGACGCCTACAGGAGGCAACCAATCAACGTTTCTCTTCTTCTCTCTCTCCATCCCTTCCCCTCTCTCTAAAATTAATAAGCATGTCCTCAAGTGAGGATTTTTTTAAAAAAAAGCAAATCTAATTGCATGAACTAGTCTAGGACAACAACCTATTACCTTCGTTAAGTAGTTAAACTAGAAACTTGTTTTTTTCTTATAATGTATTATTACAGCAAGATATTAATACAGCAATAGAGTATAGCATGTATAAGGAATATTTATAGGATCTACATTTTACTGGCTTTCATTAAAACTGTTTAAAGGGTGAAAAACATAAAAGAGACTGTAATTACTATGTAGTCCAAAATTATTTCTCTAGTATCTCACCAATGGGGCAGCTACTTGAGTTACTTAGAAATTCATTTTGAATTTTAAATGATGAATTAGGTAATGTACAACTGTTAGCTGTTGACATCATGTAATCATCTCAATTTCCAACCAGATCAGTAGCACTCAAGGAATCTGATCAGAATGAGAGTGGGAGAGCAAATTAGGACCAAAACAGTAAACTTAAGTGGGCACTTTAAGTACTACCATGACTATATGGCTATAGACACAAAATTGAAAAAGAGTGGAATTCAGAAAGATTCCAAAAATGAGCACCAAAGGTTGGAGAAAAGGAGGAAGAATATGGAATACAACTGTCAAATTTAGAACCAGGCCCAGGAAAGGGACTTTAGTGACGCTTTTGTCACAGGTGATGCAAAATCAAGTCTGGGTCTGCATCGAGGTGTTTATAAGCACACAAGGCTTCCTATCCTAGTTCAGCCAGCCTCGGGAGTACAGGTTCCTTTCAGTGCTGCCCTCTGACCCTCCTTCCCCCAACCTCAGGAATAAGAAGACAAGGGATCACAAGCTCATCACACTCTACTGAGTGATCTTGGACAAGCTCCTTTCTGAGTCTCATGGCCACATATATAAGAAAAGATGGTGCTGAGGGAAGTCTAATTTTTTACTTTTTTCTACAGATGAGGGCAATACAATATTTCCTAGCTTCCAAACCCAAAGCTTCTTGAGTACAGCAGAGCCTTGCTAGTGTATCCTTGTATTTTTAAGTCTAGAAATGTACTCTTTTTCGGAAAGTGTTAAGATTTTTTAACAGGCATTAACAAAAGCAATGGAGCCTAAATATTTTAATTATAGTACCAATAAAAAATTTAAGGAAGTATACTGTAACAGAGAAAGAGTAGAAACACTAAACGAACTTCCATATTCACATTCCAACTTCACCAATAGGCATTTTGAATTTCGGTAAGTTCCCTATTTTCTCTGATCTTGACTTTCCTCAAGAAAAAAAAGAATGCTGACTCACTGTGAAAATCAGCGATAATGACAATTACAATAGTCAGCGATAGCTTGTTTTCTTGTGCTCAGCATTTGAATCTTTATTACTTAAAACTTTAAAGCTTCCTACAAATTGTTACACCAAGTTCATTAGAACATGCTAAGTTGAAAAGTACTCCAAATAGCATTCTGAATAAGACTAATCATTGTACCAAAAAAGACTAAGCACAAGTGCATCTCAGTTTACATAACACATTCTTCCTAAATATGGGAAAATACTTCATTAATTAGACTTTCCACGCCTAATGTTCTATTTTCTTAGGTTCCTTGCTTCTGATCTATCTTCGTAAGATAACGTGTAACAGTTTTGCTTCCATTTCTGGTCCCCCCTGCCACCTACTTCTCCCCATTTAATAAGCAAATCATGAACTAAGTCTCAGTACTTACAACTGGATATGGGAAACCTTCTGTGTGAAGAAAAACAATTTTTTGTTCACCTAACGAAGCCCTTAACACTAAAAATTCTTTCCATGCATTTCACCTTTCCCTTAAGGGAGACTGCCTCCAAGAGCAGAACAGAGATTTAATAATTTAATTAGCTGCTTTAACAAATTCCCGCAGCCTATTTGGGTAAAGGCTGTACTTGCATGATGCCAGTTTACAACCTTCCTACTCAAGTGTATTGGTAAGAGAAGCAACATCAACATCATCTGCACTTCTTAGACAAGCTTAAACCACATCCCAGACCCATATGAGTTAATCTGCATTTTAACAAGATCCTCCCTGGTGATTCATGTGTATGAATTATCTTTATTTTAATTTTTTTATTTTTCAATTACAGTTGACAAATAATATCGGTTTCAGGTGTACACCACAGTGATCAGACATTGAGAAAACTTTCGAAGCAATCCCCCCGTAAGTCTAGTGCCCATCTGCCACCATGCGTGGTCATGACAACATTGCTGACTGCATTCCCCACGTCGTGCCCCATGTCCCTGTGACTGTCTTTATCATGGCAGTTGGCACATTACCTGGGACTTGTTGGAAAGACAATTTGAGGCCTCAGCCCAGGCCTATATAATCTAATAGGCATTTTAACAGGTTCTTCTCTGATAATTCATGTGTATAAGTAATCTTTTTTTTTTTAATTTGAGAAGTACTAGATTAGAGCAAAAAATAAATAGGGAAGGAGGGGCAATGTTGACCAGAATTAACTTAGTAGATTTTTCGAAACACGTCCTTCCATCTTCTACCCAACTTGTCAAACTACTACTACAGCACTGTACACACAGTCCTTCACTCTCTACAAGTTAAAAAGGCAGCAAGTGACAAAATGACTACCACACATTTGCCCAAGAGGAGAGAAATAATATTCAATTTACTCTAGCTGGATTACTGAAAGTTTTTCAAGTAAATTCCTAGCTACTGGGTTTTAACAGCTCACCTAGTCGGAGACACTGCCGCAAAATTCCTCCAGATGACATATTTTTTTCAGCTTCTATTTCAGTAAAGCCAAGAGAACTTGCAAATATGAGCACATCCACAAGGCTGATCAGCCTCTGTAAAAATGTCACAGAGGCTTCTATTGAGAGGCCCTGAGTAGGTTCAATATTCTCCAGCTCATGCTGTAAGGAATAAAGTACGGCAATTACCTCTACATTCTGATACACATCTAATTTTTATTAGATACATCCCCTAAAGCTCTAAATTTTATAAAAAGCCAGGCTTTCAGAAATCTAGTACCACAGAGTGATTTCCTTATCATTTTATCTAAAAAAGGCAAAGGAGACATACAGGTGAAACATGTCCATCACATTATATGCACTAGCTGACACATCCCTAAGAAATCAACATTCCTTTTAGTTTTCATTCTGATTGCTTTTGATTTACAGCGCCCAGAATGCATAGTAACCGCCACATTCAAGTTTTAATCAACAAAGATGCATAAAAGGCATGTTTTCACACCAATTTTATATAGTAGTTAAGTCCTTACTGTAGCCGATGTAGCAGCTGAAAGCAATGGCAGTATCCCCCCACAAGCCATGACCATATTGTCCATCACTTGAGAGATGAGATGAATTGTGTTGTGTACAAAGATGACATTATCACTGCTATTCACGAAGTCCATAACTGTCTTTGTTGAATGGCTGTCCAAAGATAAATGATGTTTACTGATAAAGCTAAAGAAAGGAAATCACAATTTGCCTACTTGAGGGGAGGGAGGATAAGAAGGTGCTTTTGCTTCCTCTTGAAAGCTGAGTAAGATAATGACGCAGCAGGCATATGGGGGTGTGTACTTCCTCAGAAGGTGCAGACCATTCCATGCCAGCAGTCACTATCCAAGCCCTTTTTCAGTGCTGAAACATAAATACTATTCATCTGACACTTGATATAAAAAGTTGAACTAAATTATCCCTAACTGGGGACAAAACTCAGAAGCCATGTGGCAAAAATTAAGAGGTAAATGGTGCTAAATGTGCTAATGAAAATGAATTTTCTACTAACATTTTCTTAGATGATGCCATAAAATGCTTTTAAACAGAATAAAAGTAGTATACAATTAACAATAAACAAATTAGGTTCTTTTAAAACCTTAAATCATACAATCAAGGATAATCCGAAAAACAGATTTTTTATACCAAAAATTCACTGTAGAAGTATTATTCTTAAATCCAATTTTTTTAGTACTTCTAAAAATAAACCCACTTGGTAGATATACCCCCAGGGGGAATTACATGCTGCAAAACATGCTACAGAAAATAAATGTTCACCAAATTTTCTTGAAAGAAAAATCTGATTTTCAAGTTTTTGTAATCCAGATAGGGTAACTCATTTTTATACTTGAAAATAAAAGTTAATTCAGTAAAACCTTACCATAGAAAGAACATATATTCTACTTTTTAACTAAATACCTGAAATTAACTGCAATATGTTAACTATGTAAACTTCTTTGGAAATAAAGGCTGAAGTTTACACACATCTTCTATAATAAACACATGGACAAACCTTCTCCACATCTGTATGTCTGTTTCTATTGAAAATAACAGATCGGTGAGCAAACGCTGGTGCATCTGAGACCACCTGAACTCAGGAATACGAAACACGGTAGACCTGGAATCCCTCCTCTGCCCACTGCCAGCATCGGGGGCCACTCCTTGCCCAGACTGCTCCTGTTGCCTTGACGTCTAATACAGAAAGTTAAAGAGCAACAAAATTAGTTCCATTTCAAAGGATGCCATTAATAATTTAATAGCTCCTATGCAATTCATCTAGCAAACACATTTCAGGATACTAAGGAACCAAATTAGAAAAAATTATTAATGAGAAATAACACTACTGTAATATAGTTAACGCACTTATCAAATATACTAAACTACCACAATTCAAAATAATTAGCTTGGAACCATGTTAGTATTACCACCAGCTAATGTAGCATTTTATAATGGAATTCAAGGAGTTGTTTGTTTTGAATATTAGCATGAAAGAAAGCAGTATCTGGCTTATAAACTGGCTGGAATTGAGAACAAAAAAAAAAAAGGCAACAGAATAAAGAATAAATCAATGAAATAGGAAGGAAGGAGAGAGAAAAAGAGTTTCGAATGAAGTGGGAAATGAATATGCAACCAACCACTGTCTCATGAATACTCCTGAGATGCTGGTAAAGGAGAAAGCTGGGACTCGCCGATCTCACAGAAGTGCCTCCCACTTACACAGTAAACAGACTTCCTGGAATAATTCTAAACCAACATGCTTCCTATAAAAACTATACGCTAGCAGGTAGTTCTGCGGGAATGTAGTCCTAGATTTTGTTAAAAAAAAAAAAACAACCCACTAACGTGAGCACTGTGTGTGGGTTATCAAATAAAGGGTAAAAGGCAACCATTACCAATGTCTGCTTTATAAACTAAAATTATGCCAGTCCTGAAAATCGGAAGTAGTAACTTTTGGTGATGCTGTAGCGAAAATAATAAAAGCTGCCATTAAATGAACAAATACTAAAAGCCAAATGCTGGGCTAAAGAAATATAATCTTTACCTTCATTGCATTTATGTAATTGTAAATAGGATACCACTAAATCCAACATAAAATAAAATGTAAGTTTATAGACTTGCTCTATTTTAACTCATGCAAATGTGTTTCAAGAAGACAATATAATCACCTCAGGCACAGGCTGAAGAGGCTGAGATGCCTCCACATTGGTGCTGGCCTTCAATTCCAGTCTCTCCGTATCTGTGGCAACATTGGAAACATCCAACTTGGCAATCCTCTGCTCATAAGTAGTAGGAGACTCGCAGGTGTTACCATGAGCATTATTAACCACTTTGGTTTCTCTAGCCAAGTTCTCTGCTTTCTTCCCTTCCTCCAGCATCTGACCAGGGTCTGACTGCACAGCTGTCTGGGAAGCAGCAGTGTCTGGGGAGGCAGCTGAGGACCCTGATGCTGTCACAGTCAAGATTCCAGAATCTTTAGAATCCTGAGTTTCAGTATCAGTTTGCTCCTTACTTACAGTTTCCTCCTCTTGGAATACTACTTTTTGGTCATTACTAAGCGTGTCCAGCCTTTCCCTGGCTTCCGTTGCACCTGGAGACAAACAATTCTCTTGAAGCTCTGTGGGTAGACTGGCTCCCTCAGTAGGACTAGAGTCTACCTTCAGTTCTACATAATCGTCATCATCTTCTTCCTCTACTATCGACTTATCCAATAATTCTGGCGCCTCGGAAGCATCCTCTTCTGAAGGAGAACTTACTGAAGCAGTTACTTCACTGACAGTCGTGTCTTTGCCAATTGTTTTCAAAGTATCAGATGAAACAGTCCCTGCTTCTATTATGTCAGAAGGTAATTCTAAATCAGCAGCATTATTTGTTTCACTTATCAATGTTTCCTCTGAAGGAACTTCATCTGGTAACTCCTGACTTTCTTGCCCAGTTTCCCTTCCTTCATTAGATGTATTATGAGTTTGCAGTTCAATGTTGGATGCAGAGTCTGCTGAACTTGTCTTTTCAATACTTGAGTTTTCATCACTATTTCTGATGACACGAGGAGACGCAGGAGAATCCTTCGCATCTGACTGTGGGGATCCTCCAGAAACACTGACATCTCCACCAAGGCCAGAGACTACTTGGACTGAACTTGAAGAGCATTGCCCTGTGTCTTCCCCAGTATTTCCCTGGTGTTCTCTGAATATATTAGCAAGGTTTTCCTTGTGTATTTCAAAGGTGACCTAGGTGAAAGACATACACTCAGTCAAAATATGCAAAACTAAACAAAGCATGAAGAACATAAAATGAATATATTTAATTTTTTTTCAAATACACTGTTTATATAAAGCAATAAAACAATTTTCCTGTAACGTTCTTATAAAATGGTAAGTAAATCCCAAAATTCTAAACAGTCAAAAAATAATAATCTTGATGCTAATGGGCAGCATGGCATCAAAACGCAGTAAAAATATAGCTATTTAGACCACCCTTAAAGATGCACAGGAAAGGAAAACACTATTCTGCTGGCCAATATTAACTTGTGCCAGGATCTAAATATGTACCATCGTGAAGCACTTGGTGAAGTAGATAACATTGTTTCAACAGCAATGAAAACTTGTTTCCCCGTGATTTATCCTCAGCAGTGATTAAAAACTATCAATTAATTATATTCACAATTAGAGCAGCTCTCCATATATTAAGCTACTAAAATTTCTTACTAAGCTAAAAAATATGAATTCTTTCAGCAGTGACGATAAAATTCAATGCTTCCCTAAAGGTCAAGCATAATTTTCAAAGTCTGAATTGGTCACAAAGACTCTGCAAGTTCCCATTAATCCACCCATGCACCTCTCCATACCCCATGTATATGAGTGACTGCGCACGCAACACTGTGAACATCCCCATACCGTACTTAGCCCTTTACCCAACTAGTTGGAAAAACAATTGATTAGAGGAAAAGCATAAAAGAGAGCGCTGTGATATTTAATGTCAAAGGTTTACTATTATCTATCTTTTCAAGTTATCTTACAGCCAATCATTATGTGATTGTCATTGGTGTTTCAATGAGAAATGCCTCAAAAAATTATAATGCACTGTGCATCTGGTAGTTACGTGACTTGTGTTCCTTAGGTGATACTTGTATCAATGCAGAAATGATCTCCTGAAAATCAGTTTCCCAAATAAACTGATACTTTAAGAAATCAGATCATGTCTCCCTCTTACTCAAAATTCTCTAATGGCATTCACTCACTCAGAATAAAATTCGGAATCTCGAGTGCAGTCTCTCACATTCTATACTCATCTAAAGAACACAAGTCACATAACTCCCACCCACACAGTGGTTTTGAAAACAGACCATTTATTTCTACAACAGCCAGGGTTTTAGAATGAATTTAGATGTTAGTAATCATTTGCTAGTACTTTATTCAAATTAAGGATTTTTTAAATTTTTATTATAAAATTTATCAATCAATCTCTTGCTAGTTCTGTCTCACAGGGATGCCTTACCTGGGGTCTTTGGAACCATCTCTGTAGGAATTTAAAAGCCTAGATATTTGACTCCAAGATGTCAAAAATGTACAAGAATATTAATTTTTCTTTTGGATAAAACCAGTAAATATATATAATGGATTGTACATTTCTCCCATTTGTAGTCAAGTTTGTTCTAAGCAGTGCCTTCCCTTTCCTAAGCAAACCAACTGTTTACAGTTTCTTCTGTATATATTAATATTAAAATAGCTTTTAAAATGCTGAAGTTGATGTTTTAATTTCCCCTTCATGTACTCCAATAGGCTAAAAGCAAAATGGCAAATAAGCAATTATCACTGCTGTTATCTTTTTGATACTGTTTTCCTAATGGTATTTGTGACTGATAATTCCTAATTAATTACTAGATATTGTTCTAAATTACCCAGCTAAAAGACTAGTCATTAATCTTCACAATCATTTGATAGCTAATCTATAGCTGTTTGCAATGTTTGGAAAGCACTTCTACAAACTACTAGGTAGAGATACTCGTGAACAAATAACTGACATTTCTTTTGCCATCACTTTCAACTTATTTAGCACTCAAATTTACAAATTAAGAGATAAAAGATGAGGATAACACATCAAGAAATTAACATTTTAATGATATATTTAAAATATTTTAACCTATGAAAATTAAGACTTTTAAATGCTAGGCAATGTTTAGGAACAGGCTTTCCTTTTTAAGCAAATGCATCTTTTTCACTGTATTTTATTTTCCTATAAAAATACAAGCTGACTATAACATGCTATCTTCTAATTCTTAGGTTACCAACCTTCCCACAGTTGATAAATGAGACACATCTTTAAAAACAGCAGAACCTTCCCTGGTGGGGTGGAATCCATAAGCATAGCTGGAAATGATTACCACCACACAACATATTTTTACAAAGACACTGGTCTAACACCTTGTACAAAAATAGCATAAGGTCACAGATGTAATAGTTGCAATCAAATTATAAATACTTGTTTTTAAAAATTTACTGATCTATTTTACACAAAGCGCCTTGTTTACACATATAATTACTGTGGTTCAAACCCAATGTCTTACACACTACCCTAATACATCCTGACTAGAGGAAAATCAGAATAAGGCCTAAGCTATACAAAGAAAGCTATCTAAGAGTATTACTTATGAAAACAGCATAAGTTCAAGAACAAAGGGGAAAAAAATCCCATGAAGGAAACAAGTCATAGACATAGTAAACATGTATGTTCATGTCACAAACTTAACACTTTTTGAACAGGTAACATATTTTAATGGGGTCCATAAGACAGCACCCTAAATCAGCATGTGGTGTACTGAGTATTTTAAGATGAAGGAATTTGAGAAACAGCAGGTACAGAAAGGACTCAGACTTCTCCATCCTCCCCTGAAGCAGGTCATGGATTTAAAACAAAAATCACTGCAACCAATTTTTCAAAATAAAACTTTGGAGAATGCCACAATAGCAAAAGAAAACTTAAATCACTGATATCCAATCACTCCTTCCTAGAATTACAAGTGGTCTGAGAGCATCCGACATTAATTACATCAAAGCTGCAGCTTTCACTTTTAACTTCACTTCTCCATAATGATACATTACATATACACCTAATAACAAAATAAAATTCCTGTAAGGAAACAACATTGAAATTCCTGTAAGGAAACAACAAAAAAATAAAAAAACAAAAACAAAAAGACCAGACTCACACAAATAGAGATCAAACAAATGGTTGCCAGAATAGAAGTAGGTAGGAGGTAGTCAAAAAGGCTGAAAATGTTGAGGTTTTGGGAATGGGAATATAGACAATAATAGTGATAATTTTGCACAGTGATAGAATTTGTGTGATGATCATACTGTAAGGTATATAAATGTCAAGTCACTACACTATAAAGATGAAATTAATATAATACTGTGTACCAACTATACTTAGATAAAAATTAATTTATTTATTTTAAAAACTGAACTACCCAATGCTAGTAAACTTTGGGGGAAACAGGCACCCACCACCAGTAGCAACATAACTGGGCAGCAAGTTCTAAGAAGCAAAATGGCAGTGCATACCAAATGCAACAAAAATACCAAAACACCTTCACACCTTGGACACTAAGCTAAGAAGGAATAAGGGAAATGAGAAAAGAAACAAGCAACTATTTCACCATTTCCTCTATTTTCTAGGTACTGAGAGAGGCACAGTGCACTCAACACTTTCATTTACACTTTCTGATGAATGAATTGAGAGTCAGAGAAGTTTAATAACATGCCCAAGTTCCTCCACAGGAAGTTAGACCCAGACTGCCTGAGTCCAAAGCTGCTTCCCACCACCACACAGTGGCTGCCTGAACACAAGCGCCCTGGGCGCACGGATTCCCCTAGCAGTGCTCTGGAACAGGGGCGGGAAACGGCACCAGCACACTAAATCCCGCTGCAGCCTGTTGTTCTCCATAAAGCTTTATTAAAACGCACAAAAATAAAATAAAAATAAATGCAATAAAATGCACGTCAGAAGTATATCATTAAGGGAAATCATTGTACAGTATCACAAATACGATCATGGTTTTTGTGAAAAAATTATATGTACTATGTGTATATTTATGCATGTAAGAGAAGACTGAAAAGTTTTGCACCAAGATGTTAACACTAAGTCACACACAGGTGAGTGGTAACAGGTGTTTCTTAACTTGCATGTGCGTACAGTTGTACTAGCGTTCCGATGTTCCCATGGTGAGCACACGTCATTTACGAATGTAAGAAATGGTAAGTACTAGTTGGTTAAGAAAACTTAAAGCTAAAGAATACTTTAGCAATTAAGTAGAAAGTGGGAACAATTCATGAAATGTGAACATTTTTTATAACTCTTGATATTTACTTGACAAATATATAGCTTTAATTTTATTATATAGCCACCATAAACATACAAATACATGTGTATTTATATATGCCAGCCTATGGCTAGTGACTTTTTAATACTTTTAAGAAAGCGATTAAGAAAATTCTGAACAAAATTGATTTCCACTTGTTTGTTAAAATACACACACACACACACACAAAACTTATTTATTTTTAGGGAGAGGGGAAGGGAAGGAGAAAGAGAGGGAGAGAAACATATCTGTTGTTTGCCTCTCATACAGGCCCCCACGGGGGACAAACCTACAACCCAGGCATGTGCCAGGCCTGACCAGGAACTGAACCAGCGACATTTCGCTTTGTGGGACGATGCCAACCGAGTCACCCTGCTCAGAGCTCCACCTGCATTTTATCCAACATAAGCTGTATTTTCTTCTGATATAAAATGACTGACATTTATGTTTAAGCCATTTCATCACATTGTTAACAGCAAAAATCTTAAGGTATTTCAAATAATCTAAAATAAATACCTTACCCAAACTGATCCTATATGGAAAAATATAAATCATACTGTAGTTTTAACTCAAGTGAGAATAACTTTTACTTGACTATTTTAAATCCAGTATCTAAAGTTTTTAGTTTTATTTGTTTAGAAAAAAAAATTTGGGGACAGTTCTAATTCAGAATATATAAAACGACTTAAGTTTTAATTAAAGAGTAGAAGCATGTTAGCAGACCAAGTGAAAACAGTATTATTTAATTACTCAACTTAATGTTCCACCTGTAGCATAAAAAAGAGAAAGAAAAATATAAACACTGAAAACCTAAAGAACTCCAGAAAATAAAGGAATTAAAAGACTTCTTTTAACAGGTGCACATTTGAAGCCCAGGGACCAAAGGAACCAACACAGCCCGGTCACCCCAGAAGAGCCTGCTCCTGCTTACAAAGCCCAGCTCAGCCACTGGAGGAGGGAGACACAGTGACAAACAGCCTCCCTGCTAGAAAGGTGGCAGGGAATCTATCAAAGTGGACAATAAAATCGCAATTGAGTTTCTTTGGCTTTTTATAGCAGCTGAATGTATCTTAGTGTAACTCTGCAAAAGCTATCTAATTCTGCAACATTAGTTTTTTACACACCAGTTCTTTATCAAAACCATGTTATAACTTTGTGGAATTGAGATTTAAAATGGCTGCAAAAAGGAAAAAATAACCTCACATTTCAGTCATTTCAGTATCACATTCATGAAAATATTTATAAAGCTTTATAATTAATATTTTCAGAAGAAAAAATCTGATTCCATAAGATCAGCAGAATTTTAACAGCATGATACAAATTTTTTGCCTACTTAATGAATCACTTCAGCTCTACCCTAAACTTCATTAAATATTGATCTGAAGTTTGTAAGCTGTCCATTTTATCTTAAAAATAAATGTCAAGATATTAAAATTCAAAAAAATTAACTTAACAATAATCAAATAATTTACTTCATATAAGCCTTATGAAACAGGAAGGCTTTTAGTTCATAAAGGAAATTCACACAGAAATAAAACTAGAGGACACTTATTAAACATTAAAATTAAAGGTAAAAATCATACCAATCAACTTCAAGTAACTTTAAGTTTTTCTGCCCTGGCTCAGTGAATTGAGTGCCAGCCTGCAAACCAAAGGGTTTCCAGTTCAATTCCCCGTCAGGGCACATGCCTGGGTTGTGGGCAAGGTCCCCAGTAGGGGGCACTAGAGAGGCAACCACACATTGATGTTTCTCTCCCTCTCTTTCTCTCTCCCCTCCCCTCTCTAAAAATAAATAATTTAAGACAGCTTCTGCAGCTGTTTCATGGAACACTGGCAAGAGAAGAATGAGACACTAAGGCACACATGGGGTAGCATGGTGCCGCTAACAGTTGAACAAAACAGCCCCAAACAATGATAATGTAGTTCTTCCTTCTCCTTCCTGCAACAAATATTTAATGAGCAGCTGCCAAGTACTCAGCACTACGCACAGTTCTATGGGAGATATGAAGAAGCATAAAATCTGTCATCCCTGCTGATGGGATCTTACAATTAACAGCCAAAATAAGAAATCACTTTTAACTAGTCATATGTAGTATGAGAGGTATTACAGAATCATACATGATTAAATGCTAGTTTACCTTTTCTATATTATTCATTACTGCTCTTCTTCATGAACATGACACAGTTATTCCTAAGAAGAAGAAAATAGAGAAGTGGAAAGGAAGATAAAGAGGAAAGATAAAAACAGAAAAGGGAAAAAAGAGGTGGGCAACTAGACAGTGTGAAAACAGAGAGTCCACAGCATGTTTGACCAACCAAGGAGGGGTAAGGAAAGCAGAGACACAAAACAAATGCAGATTTACTAAGCACAGAACAAACAGGAAAAAAGAAGCACGTTGGGGGAAGGAATAAGGCAAGGGTACGGAATGGATGAAGGGACGCTGGAGGGAAAATCAGAGAAAAAGACAGAGGAACAGGAAAGAGGGAAAGAGTGGCTAAAAGAAGAGAAAGAACAAGCAAAGAGGGAGAGAGCCAGCTAGGCAGTGATGGAGAGCAGCCACAGACAGTGCCAATAGCCAGGGTAAGGGGTGTGGAAGATTGATTAGTCGCAGGATGGGAAAGAGAGAGGTAGGGGAAAAGAGGGGAAAAAAGAGGGGGAAGGAAGGCACTGGGCAAGGAGGGCAGGAGAGACATTTAAAGAGACAGAAAGAAAATTAAGTGCTGTGAATTCGTAGAGAATGACATCACCCTAGCATACCAAAAACTGTCACATGGAAGTGCTTTAACTAGCAAAGTCCTGAAAAAATATAAAGGATTTGGGTAGGTACAAAGGAACAAAAAGTGTAAGCCGTGAATGAACAAAACTAAAGATTTAACAAAGTATGATACATGTTAGAAAAAACTAGAACCAATACAGTCAGACAGGAGATTTTGGTCAAGTGAAATAGTAGGTTAGGTAGGAAGTGCGTTTTTTTCAAGAGAAACTTCTCAAGTCAAAGATCAGGTTGAAATTATTTTGAAAAAAAAAATCTTATTTTTTTCCTAAGAAGAACAAAATGTTTATGGAGGTAACATTATATAAGTTCTTTTTAGCTTAATAAATCTAGAGGAAAATAATACCTAAGGTTACTAACCATCAGAAATATCCAGAGTAGAAGTGATGTGGACATGTATGAAGAATTAGAAATCATTTTTAAAAAGTTCAAAGTAGATAAACAAAACTTTACAAAAATAAGAAATCTAACACTATCAGGGTTAGAGGGTAACAATTCTACTCCAACTTATATATCCTACCAGCAGTGCTTTTTCAAATTGAGGATAATTCTGTTAGCAAAACATGGAATCTCTTACTGGGGTGTTAGCAATTTTAAACGAAAAAGGAAAAAGGAAAAAGGAAGAGTGCATCACTACGTACCAAGGTTTAATAAGAGTAACTACTGTATCGTGAAAGATCTGCTTCAGGTTTGTGGAGGGAGAGGGGTGTGTGTGTGTGTGTGTATCCATACCTGTTCACAATAAATTTACTGTGAGCCGCAGTTACAAAAAGTTTGAAAATGACAACTCTACTAAAACCTTTGAGCACCTGAGTTATTCATAACATGGAAAATGAATGAACCAAAGCTATATGTAACAATTTTTAAAAACATAAGGTTTGACAGAAAGACTGTCACAGAAGAGTTCAATAGTATGATATCATTTTCATAAAACATAATAGGCAACAATAAATAACATTTAGAAATACACGTTTAACTTTTTAAAGAAGGAAATGATACACACAAAATCCAAAGTACTGATTCGCTTTGAACAGAATAGGGATGGGGGTGGATGAGAGAAGCAAATGGCATGTCCTCACGTTGGACGGTCACAGTTCCTCCTCCTTCCCAACGCGTCCTCAGCAGCGACCTCCAACTGGTGTGCAACAATGCCTAACTATTAGGAGCACTGGCCTCTTTTCCTTAGACCGCCAAGTTAAAAAACGACAACAGCCAACACAACAGTAGTCGTCCACTGTAAATGAATCAAAATTATACCTATTTTTTATCAGATCAGCAAAAGATATATTTTTTGGCGTACCACAGAATTTTAATTAGTTCGTGTGCGCCATGAGATGAAAAAGATTGAAAATTGCTGCTTCGTAACATATATGCTACACATATTATTGTGGCTGTAATTGAGTATTTTAAAAGTTGTACTCATATCACACATGAAGGGACTGGGGCATGAACCAGTGTGCTGGCAGGAAGAAGGGCAACGAAAGGGTTAGTAAAATAAAGGACAGGGCTATAACAAAGGAAAAGTCATTGAGCATTTAATTCTATTTTTGTAATTCCATTTATTAACTCTGAACCTTAACTACACGTATAGATATACACTTACCATTTTTAGATTAGACCTTGATTGTTGAGAAACTTGCCTAAGTTTACACAACTAAAAATTATTATAAATCAGAATTTAAACCCAGAACTATCCTGTCTCCATGATCTCTTCATTCCTTACACAAATAAACTGGTAACCAGGTATAAATATGTAGTCCAAACTGCTCAAAAGCACCTTAGACATCTCCTGGTCCAAATCCTTTATTTCGTAGACGGAAATTCAAACAGACTACGGTGTTGGCCCTAAACACCCCTATGGCTTCAGCAGTCTCAAGCTTTTTGGCTTGAGGACCCTTTACACTCTTAAACACTAGTAAGGCCCCACAAAAACCTTTTATTTATATGGGGTATATCTATTACTACTTATCATATTAGAACCCTGAAACACCAATCCAAAAGAACCTGTGCACCCTAATGTTCATAGCAGCACGATTTACAATAGCCAAGTGTTGGAAGCAACCTAGGTGCCCATCAGTAAATGAATGAATCAAAAAACTATGGTACATTTACACAATGGAATTCTATGCAGCAGAAAGAAAGAAGGAGCTCCTACCCTTCACCACAGCATGGATGGAACTGGAGAGCATTATGCTAAGCAAAATAAGCCAGGAGATGAAAGACAAATACCATATGATCTCACCTTTAACAGGAACCTAATCAATAAAACAAACAAACAAGCATAATATAACCAAAGACACTGAAATTGAGAACAGGCTGACAGTCACCAGAGAGGAGAGGGGAGGGAATTTCAGGGGAAAAGGGGAAGGGTTTAGAGCAACAAGTATAAAAGACACATGGACAAAAGCTAGGAGGGGTGGAAATGGGAGGGAGCTGGGGAGGGCTGGGGCGGTAGGCTGGGATGGAAGTAGAAGACAGAAAACTGTACAAGAACAATTAAAATTTAAAAAAGAAATTAAAACTAAAAATATTACATAATTAAAAAATTTATAATTTATTAACAGCAAGCCATGTTAATAAAAATATTTTTGAAAAATGAGAGTTTTTCAAAATAATGAGAAAAATGTTACTTCGCATTTTTTGCATATCTTTAAATTATTGCTTAATAGAAGATTGTTGCATTCTAATATCTACTTTTCTATCAATCTAGTTGATTGTATTGTTTTGATGGAAGCACTGTAAGAAATCCACCCTCAAACAGATCTGCAGTTAGGAAAGGAGGGCCTCACACACTCCCTGAAAAGGTCTCCTGGGCTCCTACGGTCTTCAGGCTAAACGTTAAGGATTCCTTCTCGAAAGGCTGTATTCCCCTTGCTACCCATCCTAAGGACTTAAACAGACAATTACAGCATCTATGAGAGTACTGAATCAACATCCACTGTTTAGAAAATCTGAAAAATCTAATTTATACTGGCACTTCCCTAACCTACAATCCCCCCACATATATCAGAAATCCAATCCAAATGTATATGAGGCCCAAACTCAACCTATTTTTCCCATGGGTGTTTACAAAGGGGAGACAGCCCTAACAGAAAAATCAGCCCAGCTTCCAGCAGCCCACTACAACGGAAACCAGAATAGCTGGGCATCAGCACAAACTAAATAAAGTCAGACAAGAGGTGGCACACAGTTTCTGCAAAGTACCAAATAGTGAATATTTCAGGCTTGGGAGCCACATAGTTTCTGTCCCAAATACTCAACATTTGTAGCATGAAAGCAGCCATAGAATATATACAAATAAATGGGAGTAGCTGTGTTTCAATGATACTTTATTTTCAGAAACAGGTCAGGCCAAATTTGGCTGGTTTCAGGCCATCTTTGGCTGGACCATGCTTTAGTCTAAACCAGTCAGTTCAAAACTATAGTGGCTAAAACAAAACCACTACATATAATTTTATAAAATCATATTTTTTTATTATTTAACAATGAATTGTTCTCAAACATAAATTTTTAGGGTAGTATTTCCAAACTAAGATATCTTTGTAACACCTTATGCTAGTAATGCACCTTCCTCTCACTGAGGAAGAAAATGGCAGAGTGAATAAATCTTAGGTACATTCAAATAAGTAAGTTATTCAAACACATAAAAACCATATATTTAAGAACTGACAATGTACCCCAATACAATGGCAAAATACTCCAGAGTAATAACTATAATAGTCAATAAAATGAAACATTTAGAGACATACCAAATTTATCATTTCAGTTTCTTCTACCCAATTTATAATTATATATTTATATTTCTTTTGAATATAGAAAGAGTTCTTAAATAAAATACCAAATACATAAACCATAAAAGAAAGAAATTTTACTACATTATTTGAGATATAAAATTTCCTCAGAAGACAAACGCCATAAAACTCCTGAAATGGATAAACCACAAACTGGCAGAAGACATTCATAAACAACATAGCTAATAAATGATTAAGACCAAGCATATATAAAGAACTGCCATAAAACAACAAGAAAAATGCAAATTGGTATTATAGTGGTATAGCATTTAAAATGTATCCAATTAGCAAATTGTTCAAACTCCAGCCATACCAAGTGCTGAGATAATATGAAACAATGAGAACTGATACACCAGTCTGGAAAAGAATTCCAATTATCTTATAATGTTCAACATCTACATCTTAAAAGTACAGTAATTCCACTTCTAGGAATATACAGAGGGAGAAACGTCCAAATACATACAAAATAAATCGCAAATGCTCATCATCTGGGAAATGGGCAAAGTCATACCACGGAACACAGTGCAAAGGAGAAATGAACACGAGCATGTGGGTCCATGTGCACGAATCCCAGACAAGTAAAATCAGGAAGTAACCAAAAATGCATTTAATATATCACTTATGTTAAGCATGAACATTCAAGATAGAATTCTTTACTGTTTAGAGTTATATATGTTGTTAAAAATATACATAAGACATAGAAATAAAAAAAATACCAAATCCAGGTTAGAAGAGGAAGAGGGAGGCTAAGAATGGTAGACAAAGCAATTGGAGTAGGGAACCTAACTTCATAAACAGTGGTAAGTATATTATTGCTCAAACCTTTTTGTATGTCTAGAATATTTCATTAAAAATTGTAAACTAAAGTTATACATAAATAACTAACTTACAATGGCTTTAGTTGAAAAAAAGACAGATTAGGAGACTCTTCCAAAGTGATTTTTTTAACTGACTGAAACACTATCACAGGGCAAACCTCAGCCACAGCTTTTCGGTTTCCGAACCCCTTCTTCACTTCATTAGTAGGTAAGCAACCGCTCATCTTTGAACATACTGCGCCACCTTGTGTTCACAGCTTCAAACCACTATAAATTCAGAGTATCAGACCTGAAAATGTCTACTCAGTAATATACTGTTTCATGAGGTTTCACTCTAAGTTAAGCACACATAAAAATGATATTTGAAAAAAAATTGTTTCGGAAAAAACTGAAAATACTTTATATTTCTTTTTAGTTATTTCCTGTTGTAATTGTCCATTTGACTTTCAGAGAATAACCTGCCTTTTTCCCCTTAACTTTAAATATATAAAGTGTTCAAATGAGTAAAACTCAAAATAGACATTTAAACATTTAAAACGCTAACAACACTTTCATAAAGAAACTTACCTTCGAATGTGTAATGGATAAGGTGTCTACCCACACACGCCAACCACCCCACTCATACTTGACTGCATGGTAAAGCAGGATTCTGAATATGGCATATACCATTTCCGTTATCTTTTGCTCGTCAGAATTTTTAGGATTAAAGAAGCAGAGAGAAAGCATCCACTCTTGCCACACAGAGCACTGTAGCAAGCTCCTAAAAATTACAAGAGGATACTCAATTACTTAAATCATCTGAAAGAATTCTAAAAAGTGAAAGTTCAAAACAAACGAAACACCCACCTTCATCTATGCATTCAAACAATTATTTAAGAATGTGGTAATGAAAACTCAATTTAACTATATGGTACATTACTCATATACCCTTAGTGACAAAAGCATATGGAAAATTCATTTCAGTGTTTTTTTTTTTTACATAATTTTTGTCAGACAAATGTGCTTAGTCAAAACTGGGCCTGAATGTTGCAAATACTTTCTCATATGCTCACCTTCTGTTTTCTCTACTGTTATTAAAAAGTTTAATCATGTCAGAAAGAAAGGCTCTGCGTACTTCCATGCTCTCTGGGCACTGCGGAGAATTTCGAAGTAGGGTGGCGATTACTTTTAGTATCTCTGAAAGACAATTCATAAATTAGTAAAAAAACAGAACACTACAAAAATTTCATAATGGAAGATCACCAATATATTGCAATACATTCCATCCCCCGACATAAATGTGTACTAAAAACACCCTCTTTTCTGTTATTAAAAAAAAAATCATCATATGACAAAAAGAATGACAATACATTCATACATTCATTAGCAAGCACCCACAAACAAGATTTTTTTTTTTAATTTTACCATTAGGATGTTAAAAGATGAATTTTAAAAGGTTATAATAAACCAAGTTAAATTATGAACAAATTAAATGACAGTAAAATACTAACTCTCTGCCAATTAGCATTGCTGATCTTTTTAAAAAACACTATAATCAAAAATATCAGGAAAAAGGATTAAATTCACAACTTCAACAAAATTTATGGTATGCACCTACCCTTTTCTTTATCATTGTGAATTTAAAACACAATTTTTTATCCTCACCTGAGGACAGTTTTTCATTGCTTGTAGAGAGAGGGGAAGAGCAAAGAGAGGGGAGAAAGAAAAACATCAATAAAAGAGTGGATTATCATTTGGTTGCCTCCCAGACACACCTGGAGTGGGGATTGCCCATGCCATAGGCACCACAACCTAGGTATGCACCCTGACTGGGAATTGAACCTGCAACCTTTTGGTTACTAGAGAACACTCCAACCAACTGAGCCACACCTGCCAGGGCTCATCATGAATTTTAAAAGATATCAAGATTTTCTTCCACACTTTTAAAAGTAAAATTAAATACCAAAATGCCCAAAGAAAATTAACTATTCAAAACTCTGAAAAAATACAAATAAAATTACTCTTATAATGGTCTTATTAAATATAATGCTGCCTAAATTTGTTTTTTTTTTAAGATAGCCATTTTTAATTTTTATTGAATTTATTGGAGCAACATTGGTACCTTAAATTTCTTATACTGAACTTGAAAAAAGAATTTTTTAAAAATATGTATTTAAATAAAGAACTTTAAAAAAGAAACAAGAGCTATAACTCTGAATTTAAAATGAAATACAACAAATTTTTACCCCATTAAAAATTTATTTTTAATTATATTTTATTGATTATGCTATTACAATTGTCCCAATCTTTCCCCTTTTTCCCCCTCTACCCAGCACCCCCTACTCCCTCAGGCAATCCCCCACCATTGCTCAGATCCCTATGTCATGCATATAAGTTCTTCAGCTGCTCCATTTCCTACACTGTACTTTACATCCCCATGGCTATTCTGTACCTACAGGTTTGTACTTCTTAACTCCCTCACCTTCTCACCTATTCCCCCACAGCTCCCTCCCACCTGGCAGCCATCAAACACTCTCCATATCCATGACTCTGTCTCTGTTCTTGTTTGCTTAGTTTGTTTTTTTAGATACAACTGTTGATAGATACGTATTTATTGCCATTTTATTGTTCATAGTTTTGATCTTTTTCTTAAATAAGTCCTTTTAACAGTTCCTATAATAATGGTTTGGTGATGAACTTCCTTATTCTTGTCTGGGAAGCTCTTTATCTGCCCTTCAATTAGAAATTCTCCATGGCCAGGTAGCCCCATTGGTTAGAGCATTGTCCCAACATGCCAAAGTTGCAGGTTTGATCCCCAATCAGGACACATACAAGAATCAACCAATGAATGGATAAATAGGTGGAAAAACAAATCTCTCTCTCTTCCTCCTTCCCTCTCTCCCTAAAATTAATCAGTCAATAAAAATTTAGAAATTCTAAGCCAGCCTTTGCCAAAGTTTTTGGTGATTCTGAAGCAGTAAGTTCAAAAGAGCAAACATGTAGATACTTTACCATACAATTAATGATATTGGGGGAGCAATTTCTTAATTCTTCTAATGAAAATCCAAAATTTCTCTACCTGAACAACAATTACAATGATGGTGATAATCATGATGATGATGATGATGACGACGACGATGACAGCCACCAATTTTTAGGTTATACTATTGTGAAGTACTGTTTAAGAAAATAAAGGTGCCCTGGCTCAGGGGGTTGAGCACTGTCCTGCAAACCGAAAGGTCACCTCAGGACACATGCCTGGGTTGCAGGCAAGGTCCCCAGTTGGGGGCCTGTGAGAGGTGGCCAACTGCACATCAGTGATTCTCTGCCTCCCTTTCTCTTCAGAGAAATTAAACTTCAGACACGTTTATGTGTTTCTAAATCTAATACTGAAATAGAGTTCCACAAACACAACTCACGATACAAAAAGTAATTAAATTTCAAAACTCTACAAACCAGTTATTTTAATGTCAGTAATCTTAAAAAGCAAGATGGAAAATGTACACCTTGTACAAATTCTTTAGAACTCTAAGTTAAACCATTAAGCACACTAAGTTCATAAACAACAAAGTAGGTAGTTTTCAATTTAAAATTTGGTGTTCTTAAATTGACAGTAATTCAAGATGAGAGCTACCCCCATGGTTCACATAATTTAGCCTGACATTACTAAATAGTGCAATGAAAACTTACTGATCATCTGAACATACATTAAATCAAGATCTTATGCATGTAATTCCTCAAAATCTCTATATAAACATTTCCACATAGCCTAAGGTCAATCTCAAGTTAAATTCAACATCAAATACAAATAAAACTAACACTGTATCACTACCTTTAAGGAAATATTCTTCAATGTGTTTTCAACAACATTGGTTTCAACAACCTAAGGTTTCCACAGTGTGAGCATAAAAAGGAGACACTGGGCGCAACAGGCGAAGGTGCTCACTCACAGGGTATGGGCGTCTAGTTACTGGGTGACATTCTGAAGATGTCATATACACATGGTGACCGCAGTGAACACTGGGCTGTACACTTGAAAGTTGTTAAAAGAATAATCTTAAATGTTTCCACCATACATACACACAAAAAAATTTCAACTGTGAAATAACAAATGCATTAACTAACTTTATTGTGGTAAATATTTTACAATATATTCATATACTAAATCATTAGGTTAAACAGCTTAAACTTACACAATTCTCAATGAAGAAAAACGAACATTAAAAAACTATTTAAATACATACGAGGATTTTGTATCTTTACTGAAGAATCAGGATCTGGATGCTGTTTATGGATCACTTGCGTACAAATCTGTTCTATAAGAATCTACAGATGTAAAACAATAGAATATATTATCATAATCATTGTATTGCCATCACCGTTAAAGAACTTTAAGTACAATAACAATCAACATTAATTTATACAGTCCAATATTATCACAGTAAATATCCTCTGCAGTGTATTAAATGATTTCAACATTTTAACAGTTTTTACTGAACCATAAAATGAGACATCAAATAGTCAATACAATGGAGGAAATACTTAATACCGCTTGCTTAATAATTCACAGATTACTAGATCAAGATGCAGCCACATATTTATATGACTAATTCCAAAATTGTACTTCAAACCTAAACAATTTTATTTCATCTATATGCCATCAACTCAATTATATAGGCATTTCCGTAAGAAATTAGTGAAGTCAAATTCTAACCATTCCTACCTCAAACAGGACATTGTACATGGTCATTGTGATTAAATTTGTGTGGAGCATGAGTCTCTCAGCTAACAGGGAGAACAGTCCATGTCCCAGCATGACTTCAGCTTTTCTTCTGTGATGACACAGAAAGAAAGAGTCAAATGCACAGTCTTAGTACGCACTATTTTGTAGGAATGATGGAGACACAAAAATGTTTTTCACATTACCAATAAATTCCAACTCAGTAACTCTCCCAACTTTCGTTGACCTAGGACTTATAAGGCCACAAAATATTTAAGGAGAGAAATATAAAGTACGATATAAGCACAGCTAAAATTTAAAAAGAGAAGTATAAGACTAGCTATGCCACAACACAGCAAAAATCTTCACCAAAATCTTCACAGCAACTGTATATTAACTAGTTGCTACTCTGTCAGCACTGAGCTAAGCTCTACTATGGTGATAATCTAAAGCCTAGGAAGTGGTTAAAGAGAAAAACAATGCAGAGAAAAAGGCAAAAGAAATATAAGAAATTAAGAAAATGAATACCATGAAGATAAATATACTAAAACTAAACTTCCAAGCAAGAATTTAGAAACTGAAGAATTATAAAATTTAATTCTACACCTGGCTTGTCAATTTTTTTTTTTTTTTGCAAATGGCTGGACAGTAACATTTTCAGCTTTGGAGACCATATGATCTCTGCAGCAACAACTCAACACTGTTGCTGTCATGTGGAAACTGTGACAGATAACAACCAATTAAGTCACTGTGCCTGTGTTAGAATAAAACTGTATTTACAGGCAGCCAGGTATTCAACAGAAACACCAGAGTTTAACAACACTTTTCTACTACCAAAATGGTTATCTTTCCCAATAAACCAATCCCAATACAAGGAGAAATAGGTAAGATAGGAATGTCTGCATCCAGCTAAGAGAAAAGAATGGAAGTTTCAGTTTTCAATTATACATACAGCAGAACACATTATGGGACAAACATCCAAGTTAATATGGTAGTTTTTATAGTACAAAGGAAATGATGAACAAGTCACCTGAAATGAAGTCTCCATTGTATCTACAATTCAATATATACAAATATGTTCCCATATTGAACAAAAATAAATAGAAAATTTAAATAATTTTCATTAAAAATAACATACTCCTGTTCCCACTTTATGTTTAATGTGTAGAAATGAGATTAAATTTATATAGCATTTTCTGAATAAAAATAGAGAAAAGAGAGACTATTTAGTGCAAAATAAATAAGTAATATACTACAGTTCATTTTAGATTTCATGCATACTCACTTTGGGGCCAGGTGTTTTAAAAAATAGCCCATTGCCTTGAGAGCTTGCACTCTGATTCCTTCACTTGTTGATGCCAAAAGTTTATAGATAACGCTGAGTGAATTAAAGAACAAATTACTCCAAGTATATTACTCAAAAGAAAATGTTTCAAATATATGTAAATTTTTTCATAGTCATATACTATAAATCTAATTTCAAGTAAGATATGGGTGAATTTAATATACATGTATAACATTTTAAAACACTTCTCCACCATAGGTTGTCTTCAAAACCCCAGTTTAGCCCTGGCTGGTGTGGCTCAACAGACTGAGAGCCAGCCTGCAAACCTAAAGGTCGCCAGTTCAATTCCCAGTCAGGGCACATGCCTGGATTGCAGGCCAGCCAAGTCCCCCACCAAGGCAAGCAAACAATTGATGTTTCTCTCAAACATCAATGTTTCTTTCCCTCTCTTTCTCCTTCCCTTCCCCTCCCTCTAAAAATAAAATCTTTAAAAATCACTGTTTAAGAAAAAACCCACTGTAAATATAAAGAAACATATAAAAGTAAGTGAACAGAAAAAATATACCATGCTAACGCTTATCAAAAGAAAGCAAAAATAGCTATACTAATTTGAGACAGAGAAGGCTTCAAAGTTAGTAAAGTTATCAGGGATAAGGAAAGGAATTAAGTAATGATAAAGGTGGCAATTATCCAAGAAGAAATGATAATCCTTCATATGCATGTGCCTAACAATAAAGTGTAAGAGTATGTGAGGAGAAGTAGGTGAATTCACTACCATAGTTAGAGATTTCAACATCTGTTTCTCAGAAATGGACAGGCCCCAGCAGGCAGAAATCAGGACATCGATGAATTCAACAACACCATCAATCAATTGGATATAACTGCCACCTATAGACTATTTCACACAATAGCAGAATGTACATTTTTCTCAGGCTCACATGGAACATTCACCAAGTAGACCACATTTGGGGCCATAAAACACACCTAAACAAATGTAAAGACTAGAAATTATATACTGTTTGCTCTCAGACCGCAGTAGAATTAAACTAGGAGTCAGTAACAGAAAGATAGCTGCAAAATTCCAAAATACCTGGAGTTTAAACAACACACTTCTAAATAACATGTAGATGAAAAAAGAAACCTCAAGAAATATTATTTTCAACTAAATTAAAACAAAAACACAACTTATAAAAGTCCACACAGCAAACATTATGCTTTACAGGAAAACTTCTAGCACTGAAAGCACATACTAGTAGAAAGGAAGAACTTAAATCAGTAATCCACCCTAGGAAACTAGAAAAAATGCGTAAAACTGAATCAAAGTAGGAAGTAAATAAGTAATAAGTAATAGACTACAAATCAACAAAACTGAAAACAGTAAATCAACAGAGAAAATCAACAATACCAAAACGTGGTTCTTTAAAACAATAATATAATCAAAAAGCTTCTAGTCAGCTTAAGAAAAAAAGACAGAGGACACAATTTATTAACATCAGAAATGAAAGCGGAAATATCACTACAGATCCCATGGACATATAAAGGATAATTTAAAAACACTACGAATAACTCTATGCCCACAAATTCTGTAATCTAGATGAAAGAGACCAATTCCTTGAAACACGCAATCTGCCAAAACTCACAGAAGAAAAAAAGAGATGCTCAATAGGTTTGTATCAACCAAAGATATTGAATAAATAATTAGTAATGGTCCAAAATGGAAAGAACCAAGCCAGACTGATTCAGTGGTAAATTCTACCAAACATTTAAGAAAGAACTTAAACCAATTCTCTACAATACCCTTCACAGAACAGAAACAGAAGAAATACTTCCTAACCCATTCTACGAGGCACCATCACCAGAAAAAGGCATTGCAGGAAAAATACAGACCAGTATCTCTTAAAAGATGAAAAAATTCTCGAAAAATATTCAAATCTAAAAAAAAAAGTATTAAAAGAATTATATTCCATGACTAAGTGATATTTATTATCCCAGGTATGCAAGGCTAGGTCAACATTTGAAAATCAATTAATGTAATCCATTACGTGAACAGATAAGAGAAATTACTGATCATATCAGCAGATATAGAAAAACCATGTGCTAAAATCCTATACCCATTCATGTTAAAAACACTAAACTAGAAATACAGGGAACTTAATAGACTTATCTACAAAAAACCTATAGATAACATACACTTAAAGGGAAGAAACTTGAAACCTTCCCAGTAAGATCAGGTACCAGACAAGGATGCCCCCCTTCCACCACTCCTCTCCAACATCATACTAGAAATCTCGCTGATGCAGTAAGGCAAGAAAAGGAAAAAACAGTATACAGATTGAGAAGGAACACATAAAAGTTTGTTCACAAATGGCATAACCACCTACAGAGAAAATCTAGAACTAAGCAACAAAAATCCTGGAACCTAAAAGAGATTACAGCAAGGTTGTAGAATGTGACAGTCAATTGCCTCCCTATGTACCAACAATAAACAAGTGTAATGTGAAATTAAAAGTATAACAGCATTTACATTAGCACCCCAAAAATGAAATGCTTAGGTACTCATTGGTATTTACCCAGAGGAGCTGAAAACTTACATCCACACATGCACATTTTAAGCAGCTTTGTATACAATTGTCAAAACTTGCAAGCAACCAAGATGTCCTTCAGAACATAAATGGGTAAACTGTGTACATGCAAATAACAGAATATTATTCAACCCCAAAAGAAATAAACTATCAAGCCATGAAAAGACATGGAGGAACTTGAAATGGATATTACTAAATGAAAGAAACCAATCTGAAAAGGCCACTGTAGGATTCCAAGTATATATACATTCTGGAAAAGGAAAAAGCATGAAGACATTAAAACTATGGAGACAGGGCTTGGAGAGACGGGGAGGGTGAGGAAGATAAATAGAGCACAAGAAATTTTGAGGGCAGTGGAAATACTCCACATGACACCCTAATCACAGACACATTTCATCATACATTTGTCAAAACTCCACAGAATGCACAACACCAAGAGTGAGCCGTGGACTGTGTGTGACTATGACGTGTCAATGCAGGTTCATTAACAGTCAGTCCCCCTCTGGTTGAGGACGTACGCAATGAAAGGGGGGGCGGGGGTGGAGCTGTGCCTCTGTGGGAGCAGGAGGTAGATGAGAAACCTTGGCATCTCCCTCTCAGTTTTATTGTGAATATAAAATTGCTCTAAAAAGTAAAGTATTACAAAAAAACTTTTCTGTCTCATGCTAGCTATTGTTCCTTTTACTGAAAACCAAGAAATGAGAACAACTTGGAATATTTAGAAACTACGACAACTTTTCCATGCATGTACATATGCAAATTGTAAAGCATAAAGCTGGCTTTGAGACAATTACAGGCATATTAGTGGTCTTTGGAGATTATCAACATTTTTTACATCAATACAAATAAATTATTGTTTAATGGTAGCACATATTTCTATTTGTGAAATAGCATCATGAAAATGAATGACAATAACAATGAATGATAATCAAAAATAAAATACATTTTACAAAAGTAAAAGATTTAAAAGATAAATGTGAAAATAAATTTCATATTCAAGTCTCAAAAATGACAAAGTAATCTAATTCTTTAAAAAAATCTGAGGTCATTCAGCCACAGTCTATAGATTTCAATGTAGCAAAGCGTAACAAAATTTGAGTATAATGCCAAATTTGAGGATAAGCAAAGTTCAATAAATTCATTATAGCCTTTCCTTCCTCATAAACACTTAGAAAAAAATCAGAAACATGATTATCTTAAAATGTTAAGACTTCAAATATGCTTCCATGTAAAAATTTCAACGTTTAATAACTAAGTTTCAAAAAGATCCAGCAATACTTTTTGCATACCTAAGACTCTATCATCTTCCACTGAATCACTGATATTAAACATGTGGAAAGTCTGATACACTGAACTCTTACCGTAACCCATTCCTTTGGTCAAAAGCAGGTATCATAGAGTTAGGATGCTCTGACATTAATGCAACAAGCAGCTGCAGGACATCCATTAGATTGTCATCCTAAAATCAATGCAGAAAAAATTTTTAAAGATAAAAAATAACCTATTTGAACAGTGAATACTACTAAAACAATAGAAATTTCAACTTCAAAAAATAAGTAGACATATATAATATATACTTGTTTTAACAAATTGGTTCTTTACATATATGTGTTCATCTGTACAACTGAAAGTACACAAAACCAAATAGTCAAATAATTTCTTAATAAAAAAATAAAATGCCTCTTACACCACAGGTGGCAAACATAAGGCCCGCGGGCCGAATCCAGCCCTCCACCTTGTTTTATTCGGGCTGGCACCTTGTTTCTACCTGGCAACAGCGCCGAGCTCCTTGCCCCTTGTTAAGAAGTAGTTACATGTACACAGTTCTAAAACTACATTCGGCCCTCTGAAGGCATCCACGAGGCTGATGTGGCCCCCGGTGAAAATGAGTTTGACACCCCTGTCTTACACTATATCAAGATTTCCTAGCCCTGGCTAGTATAGCTCAGTGGACTGAGAGCAGGTCTGTGAACCAAGGGATCACGGTTTGATTCCCAGTCAGGGCACATGCCTGAGTTGCAGGCCAGTTCCCAGCAGGGGATGCACAAGAGGCAACCATACATTGATGTTTCCCTCCCTCTCTCCTTCCCCTCCCCTCTAAAGATAAATAAAATTTTTTTTAAAAAAAAATTTTTTAAAAAGATTTCCTAAAACACATTCTATAGATATTAACCTGACTTAACAGGATTTTTTAAAGGAAGATTTATACAACCAAGAAATTGGGGGAACTACATTGTTCTTTCAATTATAACAAGACGGCACAGCCTTCAACAGATAACAGATGCAGTGACTCTGGCAGTAGTGCAGGGGGCAACACATGATGTACCGCATCCTAAAACTGACCCGAACCGCTTTGCTCACTGAACCTCTCAAGGAACTATTTCCAAAAGGCAGCCTTTTGGGAAATGGTGATTGGATGGTTCTCACATGTTATCTACTTTCAGCATTAAAGATACAGGTATCAATGAATGTTTACTGAGTTAACATACCACTGTGTGTTGTGTAACTTGCTAACATTTACAGAACAGCACAGGATCATGTATGAATTCTGAAGTTTAAAAAAGTCAAGAAAATTCCTCACAACTGTTGCTGAGCATTTCAGTATGTATGTTTACCATCAGGGCCAACTTGGGCAATACTGACCCCACAGAGGTAAGGGAAGCAGCAGCTGGCTATCTCTGCTGCCCTGCGTCTAGGTTCTGTTCACTGCTTTTGAACTTCCACTTATGGCAGCTACTTGAGGACCTGATCCTCTATATGCTTACTAAATGACCACAGCCAGGGCACTGAGACTTTGGAAAAGTGTTATTTGAAGGAACTGAAAGATCCATGAAGAGACTCACAGAAAAGACAAGGTCACTGTGACTTCCAGTTTCTCTCTTATGAATTACTTTTGTCCCTTAAGATTAATAAAAATCAAAATCACATATAACAACAGATAACTAGGAAGTGCAACTGAAAATCTTTAACTGTTAGACTGGATCAAGAAAATCTGAAAACAGAATGCCTAACTCAACAGTAAAAAGAAATCACAATCATCAATGTCTGAGCCAAAAATAATCCCATCAAGAAATTTAATCTATTCTTTTCTGCCCCAATTAACAAAGATGGGGCCCAACAATCTCTCTCATTTATTAATGATTAAAGAAGGCATTATTTCACATTGCAACAGATACTTGTTAACTAACAAAACATGAATTATAACATAAGGTGGTAAATTACTGAAAATGTGTTTTATATGAAATTCCAATTTCCAATATTTACTTATTTAAAATACATTTAATCAAATTATTTGGTTAGACTACATCTTGCATATATTACATTTCCCCAGTGCTAAAAAAAAATAAAGGAAAAAAACCCACATGTATCAACCTGCTCTTCAACCACAGAATTTTAAGCCCCATACAACAAGTTGTTTAACCACAGTCATGCAAAATCAACAGGAAGACTGTGTCTCGGGAATTTTAAAACCCAATTACTTTTAGTCATTTTTGGGACCTGTTTTTTCATTTGTTACACTGGTTCCTGGAAATACACTGAAAGTATTCTTTAATATACTTCACAGTTAGTTTAGTTAAGGTCTGATGTTAACACTTTTAAAGCCTTTCATGATATTTCTCTGAGCCCTCTTGTGTTAATAAAGGATATTTATATGAAGGTTGCTAACATTTAGTTCCAATATACCTTTGTTCCCCATTACATGTGTAGCATTAATGAAAGACAACTTTTTAACTTACAAATAAAGCCGAAGAAAAAGAAATCCCGAAACATAAACTGAAATGTTACCTCATGCATAGTGAGCAGGTAGTTAAGAACGGCTTGTAGTTCATCTTCCTTCACCCCAGAATCCTTTAAAAACATGAACAAAGTTAAATTTGCATATTAAAAAAGTTTTTGATGGAAATTATGCACACAAGATTTGTTAACATGGTCAGATGCCATAATTACATACGAAAAGATAATGTAATATAGAAACTAAATTTAAAATAAAAACTGAAGGATGCACTAAAAGACACACAGTTTTCAAGACTGCAGAAGCCAAAAGAGGTCTGATATCAGTATCCTAGTTTTGGTACCTTATATAATATGATAACCTATCTAATAAAGCTACAGAATCCCGAAGTGAGCAAGCAAAAAGTAGTAATTAACAATAAAAAAAAGAGTATTATCCATACCCATCACTCCTCTAAATACAGAAGACAGCTTTTCTATTGCTATTCTATTAATCTTTTCTATTAAATTTGGAAAGTAAAATAAAGTTACTAAAATTTAAAGTTAAAATGTTAGGCATTAAAAATTAAATAATTTCACTGAGAAAAAGAATGGACTTCTAAATGAATGCAATATGAAATTTTCAACCTAGTCTATCAATTATTAACCATAAAACAAAGGTGCACTCTCAAAAAAGAATAAGATAATTAAGAAATAAAAACACACAATAATAAAGTCAATTTTAAAGATAAATCTTTAAATAAATGAAATGTATCTGAGTCTGCAATATACACTAAATCAACTTACTGTAATATTATGTAACAGCTAATAAAGCATAAGAAATAAAATGTTATAAAAAATACAGAATAAGCCCTGGCTGGTGGGGCTCAGTGGATTGAGGACCGGATTGAGAACCAAAGGGTCACCAGTTGGATTCCCAGTCAGGGCATGTGCCTGGGTTGTAGACCAGGCCTCCAGTTGGGGGTGCTTGACAGGCAAGCACACACTGATGTTTCTCTCCCTCCCTTCCCCTCTCTAAAAATAAATAAAATCTTTAAAAAAATACTGAATAAAACACTGGCAACAAATACATTTATGTATTGCCATCTTACAATATAAACAAAAACACCTTTCTTAAAAATAATATTGCATTTTACTCTATAGTAGAATGAAATTAGACAAACTATAGTCATTTCTAAAGGCTGACGTACCTCTCTGGTATAATTACACAGGAAAATTATTCCTCCGAACATGAATGTCAGGTGTAAGGGGCTCCCTAAGCTAAAACCTCCTTGAGCACTTTTGCTGACTGCTGCATCAAGCAGTACCAGGGGAAGAACAGAAACAGCAAATACCTGCTTAATGAAAGAATGAGCACACCTGAACCGCTACAGACTTTCATATAACACCTATCACAATTATCAAAAAACAAACATGATAATGAGTATCATTCGAAGGATTTTCCAATGTGTAACCCCGGTAACAGAGCAACTAAACCAAGATTGTATTTTATCTGAAATTACAAGGTACAATACACACATGCGTTAGGATAATAGAGATGAACTCACCCTCATCACTAATTGCTTAATGAACATCAATAAGAATGCTCTTAGAGAAAGTATTTCTTTTTGAGAAGGTCGTGGTCCATCTTTAAAAAAAAATACATATATATACACATACTTAGTATTTCAAAGACCACAAAGCTAAGTATAAAATTTGCATTCCCTATAGTTTTTCCACTTATTTATAAGAACATAAAGGTCAGTATCCTCAAGAGCCTTATGCTCTAGAAAGCCCAGCATTCAGTCGCAGACACAATGGTACACATAACGCTCCACTCACACAAAATCGGCTCTGCTCAAACTGCCCTGAAGAAGTCTGTAAATAATATCAAAGGAATTTCAAAACATAAAAGTGAGGTAACAAATTTCGTATTCAATAATAATACACACTTATATTTTATTTTAAAAGACTCTCAGAATGATACTATGGTAACATAAGTTTACCGGAAAAAGAAAAATCTAAACTTCTACGTGAGTTTAGTAGGAAAAAACCTTTTTCTCTACTGTTACCATTGTTGTAAGCTAATCCAAAAATCTCAAAAGCACAACTCAACACAGTATCACTCATGAAGAAGTGAAACATTATGTTGACTACCTCTGACTTTGCTTCTCGAGCAAGTCCTTGGTCACACATGGCTCACATTAAAGTCAATTTTCATGTCTCAAACATATAATTCCCAGAAAGCTTTGAAACCAAACACCCATTGTTCTAAGATCCTAAGTGAGTACCTGTTTTCTGCAATTTTTCCCCCAGTAATCATTATTTACAACTAGTTCCTAGACCACCAAAGCATAAGACCACCATGACCTTGAACAGATCAATTAAAAGTGCAAGAAAATTGTTTAAAATCTGTTCCACATGACAATTCCTAGACAAAGAATAGGTTACAGAGTTACAATAGAATCATAAAGTTGGTCCATCTCTCTCACTTGAAGTCTGAGACTTTCCCAACGTCACTGATCTATTACAAAATCAAGGCCATAATAAAACACCAATGCCCAAGCCAGTACATGGTACACCAACAGCACCACGAAATAGTTGTCAGGAAATTATTACCTCATTCTAGATCCACCACAACCTTGCCAGCTCAGAGAGATCGTATTACTTGTGTGTGTCCTCATAGCTTTCTAAATTGTAGACAGCACATTCTCTGAGAATAAAGCTTATTTTGAAAAGGATAAGAAAAGGTACTGTACAAATATGAAACCTTATCTTTCTGTATCACTGAACAGCCAAAGCCTTTGAGTACAATCAGAATGGATATTGTTTGACTCTCCAGCATCCGGGTTCCCAACAAGCAAGGCCCACAGTTTTTATCAAGGGACTGAACCCATCCTCACTCTCAGATCATGTGCTTCGGAGATGGGAAGGGCCTCAGGGCCTGGGCAAGCTGACGAATACCTGCCACGCAGATGGGCACATAATGCAATCAGAGCCAATGAGCAACAAAAACACTGAGAGAGACTTTTTCTGGAAATGCTCAATACAGGCAGATGGTCTTTTGCTGGATTCAAAGCTGTGAAAATGTGAAGGTGAAGTGGCTGCCTGGTAACTACAAAGGGAGAGGACACATGGAAAAAGCCCACAGAGAAGAGCTGGAAATGGAAAGAGACAAACTGTTGCCAAGGGCCATATTCTGAGCCCCACACCCAGTTTTACTGAAACGGCTGGATTATACAAACTGACTCACTCCCTTCTATGATGTAAGGCGGTTTGAAGCAGGTTTTGCAATACTCACAATCAAAAGAGCCACCAATCGCCAAAATTTTTATTTTGACCCCTTCCATGAACTCCTGACATTACGAATGAACATTATATTGCAAGTCATTTACTTTCTTGATTACACAGGAAAATAATTACTGAAATGTTGTGATTTCATGATACTATTTATTAGAAGCAGATATTCCCTACTTCTGCAAGAAAACTCCATCTCCCCAAAAACAGTTTCCAATGATCGCACTCTGACAACTGGCACCAGCATCAACGCCAGTTGCTATGTAGACTTTCTTCTCGTTTTCAATGACTTAAAACACAATAATTCTGATCATAGCTGCTCCCAAAACAATTCACACCACCAAAAGTAGAACTGTTTTAATAAAAGTAGCAAATTATTAACCTTTGATCACAATTTAGGATAAAACATCAATATAATCAATAGATTAAAAGAAAATTTTGCCATGATGAAATTTACAAAAACTTCCATTATACTGTAACAGTATTGGTTAAAAAAAGAAAAGAAAATCCTGATTCGCCATATATATAACATAATATATTGACATGGGAAACATACCTAATCCTTTCGGGGTGATACCACTGCGATCCTGAGGATTCACTGCCCAGTAATAGTACTTCAGGGTGTGCATGATGAGAAGCACCGTGCCGACTCTCCGGATGGCATTATATATGTTCACAGTCCCGATGAATTCAGTGGACAGGTAAGTATAAAGTGTCAACTGAACCTAGAGAATCCAAATGAGGAGCTTAAATCCAAGGAGCAGACCAGCATTTTACCCATCTCTGGTAATACCCTCCGGCTGCTTTGCTTGAACTGTATTTTTTCCAAAAAGTAAGATGCTGAGCTTGATAGTAACTTTCCACGTTAATAAGTAACACATATGAACTGAAACCCACAGAAAAACACACTCCCTACAAAATAAAATCAGGTAAAGTCTTCTTTTAGGGTAGCATTATAAAATAAACACGCCTAAGTATATCAATTTTTTGCAGCACTAGTATGCTGTGGGAAAAACTGATTCTTATTCAGCAATCAGCAACTATCCATGAACATGTGTAACTTTATAAAGTTACTAATGCTGTGCATGGCGGTTTTAGAAATTTTTCTTGTTTTGGAGAAAATTAGAAGCTAGGAAAACGCCCCCAAAAAGAAAAGTGGCTGTAGCTGGAAAAAAAAAAAAAAAAAAAAGTAAAATTAACTCAAAAGAAACAAGCCCATACAGAAACATGTAAAGCCTACCATAAGAAATATTTACTATAAAAAATCAATTCTATTATAATTGTTCATTACTATAAGGATTGTAAGCATAACATTATAGTCTGTAAGCATGTTTATCATCCCTCTCCTCCAAATAAGGATTCTTCTAACCTTAATTTCTAAGTAAATAATCTAAATAAACACACAAGAACTTATTAACTTCAAAATAGAAGCTTTTAATACGTGAGACAAAGAAGAATATTAAGTGGTGCCCACCACCACACGTCTCCTCTGAACACAAAAGTTCAGCCAAATTACGGCTCTAAAACTCACCAAAAAATGTACTATTTATAACAGAACAACCTAAAGAGTGCTTTTGATCTACTCCAGCGATTTTCAACCTTTTTCATCCCATGGCACATATAAACTAATTAATAAAGTTCTGTGGCACACTAAAAAAAGTATATCACATTTTTTGCAGACCCAGCAAAAAAAATAGGTATAATTTTGGTTCGTTCACATCAGATAGCTATTGTTGTGTTGGCTGTTGTCATTTTTTTAACTTAACAGTCACAGGGAAAAGAGGTCAGTGACCCTAACTAAATAGTCAGGTACTGCATACTTTAAAAGTTCTTGTGGCACACTGGTTGAAAATCCCTGCTCTACTTTAATGTCAAAATCAAGAATTTTTCATTTCATGGGTAGTGGACACAGTTTATAAAGTGAACAACTTTAAAAGTAGAGCATACATACTCCTGTGGCCAAAGGCCAAACTATTCCTGATCATTTACAACTGAACATTTATGTTGCCTTCCCTGGACATAGGGAACATTTTCATTTTTAACCCTGCAAAATACCTGGTGATTTCTTTAGAGCGCGAAAATTAATGCCTATCATCCAGTTGCTTGAAAAAGAAACAATCAGGGCTCTATAACTTAGGGAGTCAATCCCTAACCATAAATGGTAAAGAATGGTAGATTCTGAACCACTTAAAATGGAGGCTTAGAAGATGATTATAGTTTAGAAAACTACATATATACACACTGTAATCCAGTGACTTGCTGAAGAGAACATTATTTTGACGTAGCTACTGCTGTTCAAACAAATAGCCCCAGTTTCCTTTTCATTGAGGTTAACACTTTATGTGCCATGGTTCATTCTTAACCATGCTATTTCAGTTGTCCAGAAAATACTTACATCCACCTCTATATACAGCATGTTTATTACGGAAATACAACGGTATACACATTGTCCCTCAGTAGCTGAAAGCTACTTAAGAGTTTAAAAAATACATACAAATTTAAGTAAAAAAACTAAAAGTGATAAAGACAGCTCCTGAAATAAGAAAGTTTATGATGTAATATGCAATTAATTGCAAAATGAGTGGCATAGAGTTATTAAATACTATGAATTCAGAAGCCAGAGAAACTATTATAGGATAAGCTAAAATAGGGAAATCTTTACTAATAGCATAGGTATTAAGGTAGGCTTTGAAGCTGAGTAGTAGGACAGGTAGACAGAAAAGGGGAAATTTCAAACAAAATAATGGTACAAAAGGTTTCCCTAGATCCAGAACAATGGTCCTCACTCCTGACTGCATTCAAACACCTGAAAAGCATTTTTTAAAAACACTGATATTTGGTGCTCACTTAGGCAGCATGTACACTAGAAACACTGATGCCTAGGCCCTGTCCCAATTAAATCAAAATCTAGGGTGGAGGGGATGGGTTCTGTTCTTGGTTTTGATTTTTAAAACCTCTTGATTCTATCAACAGCCAAGGTTGAGAACCACTGCTCTGAGATAACCTTTTGGTACCTGCCTTTTGGTACCTGCCGAGCCCTTGAAGATAACAGAGTTTTTGCGTGAGAAAGCCTACAAAAGGAGAATTAGCATGAAAACTTGATGCTAGAAATGGGATTACTTTATACTGAAAACAATGGAAAACCATTACAAGTTCAAAGGCTTAGAAATGATCTGATGAGAGCAATGTTAAAAAACATACAGTAATTCTGGCCAAAACGTGATAAAAATATGGAAAACTGGACAGGAATTAATAGCCACATATTGAAGTAAGGATGGAGACCTCAAGATTATTCATACACTAATTATGAATAAACCTTTCCTCATTCACACATTACATGATCTAATAACCACACAAATTATGTGTTAACAACTGTCTTTCCCATTAAACCTGAAACGCTAGGAAGGCAGGATTTAGATCCTTCTTGTTCACCACTGATTCCATATGCCCAGCAGGAAGCAGCCGCTCAAATGAAGGACTCCTGCATACCAGACAACCCACCTCCCTCGTGAGATCACCAAAAAGACTGTAGCAACGCAGATCAAAGACAAATGGATACTCTAAATCACTGTGAGCACCATTTTCCAAAAGCAAAGTTTGGTTCATACACCCATCTCCTCAACTTTGGTAAACAGAGGTGAATTTACCAAAAACTAAAACTCAAACTTTAGGCCCACTCATTCATACAGGTTCCTTCAAGACCCTAATCCTAATTTTGTATACATTTTGTCATATTCTTTTTCTTAAAAAGCTCCTCCCTCCCAAAATTGCATGACCTTCAAACTGAACAAAATGAACAAAATCTGCCCTTTGTTATAACTACCTTTTAATAAAATAAAAATAGATATAACTCCTCATAGATATACAAAGCAGACAGTTAAAACAGAAGGAAAGTCTAATATTACTTAAATCAACTGCAAATTCTAAAGAGGAAATTAAAGAAAATTATTAACAAGGAAAAGGTAAGAAACTGAGTGTAATAATACCAGGAACTAAAGGAAATGATATAATAAAATTTTAAAAACATTTCCCTACAAGTAAGAATTAATAAGAGCCTTTTGACCACATCAAAAGAGACCCCAAGCCTTACAAATATGCTGTTTAGTAAGACAAAGAAGTGTCTAGTAAAAGGTTTAAAAAGTAACTTGAAACAATCCTTGAAAAGAAATAAGACTGAGGGTCACAGAAGAGAAAGAGGTCAAATTTGAACCCGCAGATAAAAAGCTACAACCTCCAGCTGTCTCCTTTGATTATTTCCAAATGGCAATCAGAGTCAGCAGCTGTTTTTCTCTTTAACATTTGAAAAGACCAGCTGAAAATAAGATACTATGACTCTAGAAACACAGAAAGTCTGTAGACATTTTTTTCTGACAACTAGAGTAAGTATGTGCTATTCTAAACAATGAGAAACATGGCAAGTGGACCAAAGGGAGGGAGGGAGCAGAGAGGAAATTAATGGGTTTGAAGTAAAGCAACTTCTAATAAAAACTGCAGACAATACAGATGCGATTATGTAATTTAATAAAAATTTCTGTTTCAAGTTCTCCTTAACAATACCACTGTTAATATGTTTAGGACAATTAATATATTAGGTTTCATCAAAGATTTTATTTATATACTTTATCACAAATACACAAATGTTCACTTAGAAGTAACTGGATTATTGTTACAGCACTAAACGAATTGTGTAGAAATATAATTCTATTTAATAGTTTGAATTAATGTGAAATTAAAATGATTAAATGAGACCAGTGTATCATAGAAGTCTTCAAGAAAGGGTGACATTTCAGCTGTTCTTAGGAATTAAACTCAGGAATTCATCATGTTGGCAGAAGGTATATGCTTGTAAAGAGGGAAAGAGTTCAGTGAGTTAAGGAACGAAGACATGTTCACACATATATGTGTATTTGCAATAAAACAAATACAGTTACAGAAACATCACATTTACACTGGAACTATTCAGCTTCAATTCATATTTAGTAAATCAAAGTCTCTCTGAAATAAAATTGTATTTTAAATAACAGCAGAAAATAAAGACTATATAGCTCTTTTTAAAAAACACTTATACTGCTTTACAAAAAAAGAAACAAGACTTGCAAATTTACCTAAAAAAATATGCTTAGCCAAAAAATGAGATCCGCTGAAATCTTACATAATAGCACACAAAAGGATTAAAAAAATCCTCAATTATCACTCAAGAATAAAAACTTAAAGACACTAAAACAAAATCGATATTCATATTACCTTGGCTGGGGTATGAATCCATATGGCTGGGTTAAGAAGAATATGATCACACAACTGCTTCAGCAGGGGCAGCCCATTCTGCAGGTTACTCAGATATTTTGAAAATGCAAGGCAAAGTTCAAGCACTCCTCTGCTGACGTGGGATTTGGAAGACTGCAAAGAAAGGTACTTCAGAGGTCACTAACATCACTAAGCAGGGTAAGTAAATTAAAGGTTGTCAGTATCAGAAAAATGTTGGCCCACAGGCTATGCTCAAAGTTAAAGATGCCAAAAGACTTAACCACTTTTCTCTAATAAAGCAATGGGGGCAAGATAAAACAACAGAAGGTTATTTTAATTTAGGTGATTCTACATCACCAAGGAGACACTTACAGACAGAATTTCTCAGCCACTTAGGAGATCAAGTCCATGGCCTGCAAATTGAGAATCAAACATGTAAAAAGCATTTCATACTTTACCTTTTCAAGACTATATCCTATTACCAAAAAGCCCTTGCAGGCAAGCATCTGCTCCTGCATGGCAATTGAATTCTTCAACAACTCCATGATAAAAGCCAGCAAAGTTGAACTAGAATAAGAAAAAAAAGACTATGGTTTAAAAATAAAAAGTATGTTATTTAAAAAAAAGTAAGACAGATGAAGTCTATCATTTATCTTAATAAAAGTTCTCCATTTCAAGGAAATTGAAGTTCTATGAAAACTGCCTCAGCATTATTCCAACCTAGAATTTTATTGTAAGATTAGGATTTACTCAAATATTTACTTCCTGGACTTTATCACAAACATGTTAGTAAGTAAATTACTTAGAAACATACACAAATAGAGAAAAATAGGTAATAACCAAAAACAAGTAATAACATGGCTAACATAAATATATAAAGGCTTTAAAGAACTAATCAAACTTAGAGCAGCCAGTGTATTCAACTTTGAAGAAAAGGAGGCCAAACAGAGGAAAAAGATACGTGGAGCAAAGAGATGAAGCTAGAAATTCTAAATGTGCGTTAGGGTTCCAACTGGCCAACTTTGAAGGGAGCAAAAGGTTCATAAAGGGGAAGATAAGAAAGGAAAGTTGAAGATAAAATGATATCCTCAAACACTAAGTTAAGAATTGTGTTGATTATCCCAATAGGAAAATCAGAATCCAATAGTCGGTGAAGAAAACCCTCACAAGTGAATAGCCTACTAGAGGTACCAGAAATGGAATGGAACAAGGTTAGCTGTCACCTCCTTCTCAAAGGCTCTGAGAGTGTCCCACAAAGAAAGAGAAAACATGACTGGCAGTCAAAACTGCCTTTAACTGTCAGCAATTCCAATAAAGTTGTGGAAAAGTTAAAAAGATAGTAACCAAGGAAAAAAAAATAACTAAGCCATGTAACAAAGATTTCAGACCAAGCAAGATGCAAAGAAAAATTCATGAATTTTGTGTGTCAAGGATCATTTTCAATTTTTAAAGTCAATAAAAATGAGATGTAATACTTTATTGCTTTAAAAATCTCACTTTATTCTCTAAAAATAATCTGGAAAAAATTATTACATTATCAAATATATACACTGGTAGTAGACCTCAAGTTATATATCAAAACACAAATCTGAGAAATATTTTCAAAAGTGGAGAATGCAAAACTCCTTTAAATTACTCAAGGAATAAATTAAATATAATTATTTTATTATAGTTTCAAAATAGAGCCATGAAAATTTCACTTAGACTTTCTCTCCAAAGTTTTATAACTTGCCCTAGATACCTAAGTCTCTGCCTTTTTTAGACTCAACAATACAACAGAGAAAAATGTGCCAAATATACAATCTAATGAAAAGATTAAATCACCTATTATATATCATCAAAATTTTTAGACTTCAATTACATGCAATCAACAAATATGAGGGTCAAGATGGAGGCATAGGTAGATACACTGTGCCTCTTCACACCACCAAAAGAGAACAAGAAATTTAAAAACAAAAAAACAACAAGAACTGACAGAAAAATCAAACTGTATGGAAGTCCAACAACCAAGGAGTTAAAGAAGAAACATTCATCCAGACCAGTAGGAGGGGTGGAGACAGACAGCCGGGACAGAGAGGACTCCAGGCAAGGTGGTGGCTGGTGGACCACATTTGCATGTGGATAAACCAGGAGGAACAACTGAGGAGTGAGACAAACTTTGCAACCCAGGGTTCCAGTGAGGGGAAATAAAGCCTCAAAACCTGACTGTAAACACCTGTGGGGGTTGAGGTGGCAGCAGGAGAAACTCCCAGCCTCACAGGAGAGTTCATCAGAGAGACCTACAGGGTCCTAAATGTATACAAGCCCACCCACACGGGAATCAGCACAAGGGCCCAATTTGATTGTGGATAGCAGGGGAAGTGACTGAAAGCTGATAGAGAATGGAATAAATGGCATTGTTCCCTCTCAGACCCCTCTCCCACATACAGCACGACACAGTGACATGGGTTGCCTACCCTGGCAAACGCCTAGGGCTCCGCCCCCTTACTACATAACAGATGCACAGAGACAAAAAAAAAAAAAAAAATTTGCCCAAATGAAAGAACAGATCAAAGCTCCAGAAAAAATACAACTAAGCAACCAAGAGATAGCAAACCTATCAGATGCACAGTTCAAAACACTGGTAATCAGAATGCTCACAGATTTGGTTGAGCATGGTAACAAAATAGAGGAAAAAGTGAAGGCTATGAAAAGTGAAATAAAGAAAAATGAACAGGGAACCAACAGTTGACGGGAAGGAAACCAGGACTAAAATCAACAGTTTGGACTAGAAGGAAGAAATAAACATTCAACCACAACAGAATGAAGAAACAGGAATGCAAAAAAAAATGAGGAGAGGTTTAGGAACCTCCAGGACAACTTTAAACATTCCAACATCCAAATTATAGGGGTACCAGAAGGAGAAGAAGAGCACAAAATTGAAAACTTATTTGAAAACCTAATGAAGGAGAACTTCCCCACTCTAGCAAAGGAAATAGGATTCCAGGAAGTCCGGGAAGCTCAGAGAGTCCCTAAGAAGTTGGACCCAAGGAGGAACACACCAAGGCACATCATAATTACATTAGCCAAGATGAAAGATAAGGAGAGAATCTTAAAAGCAGCAAGAGGAAAGGAGACAGTTACCTACAAAGGAGTTCCCATAAGACTGTCAGTTGATTTCTCAAAAGAAACCTGACAGGCAAGAAGGGACTAGAAAGAAGTATTCCAAGTCATGAAAGGCAAGGACCTACATCCAAGATGACTCTAGCCAGCAAAGCTATCATTTAGAATAGAAGGGCAGATAAAGTGCTTCCTACGTAAGGTCACTAAAGGAGTTCATCATCACCAAGCCCTTATCATATGAAATGTTAAAGGGACTTATCTAAGAAAAAGATCAAAAATATAACAGCGAAAAGATAACAAATGCACAACTATCAAAAACCAACCCTAAAAAAACAAAAACAAAAACTAAGCAAACAACTACAACAGGAACAGAACCATAGAAATGGAGAGCACATGGATGGTTATTAGCAGGGAAGGGGAGGAGGGGAATGAGGGAAAGGTATAGGGAATAAGAAGCATAAATGGTAGGTAAATAGACAGGGGGAGGCGCTAAGAACAGTATGGGAAATGGAGAAGCCAAAGAATTTGTATGTACAACCCAGGGACATGAACTAAGGGGGTGGGAAATGTGGGTAGGAAGGGGTGTGCAGGGCAAAGGGGAATAAAGGGGGCGAAATAGGGCAACTATAATAGCATAATCAATAAAATATATTTTAAAAAACAAATATGAAAAGCTCAATTCCCATAATCACTGCTAAATAACAATTTAAATGTTTTAGTTAGAATGTTAGATAAAAATGTATTTTTGATAAATCCATTATCACTATTTCTAACTATAAAAAAACTTTTAGAGCTTCTGTATTTCCTACTGATAAAGAATTTAAATTCATACTATTATTTTTGATACGGATTTGTAACACCATTTGCAGTTCACAAATTTCTTTAAATCACTGTGCAGCTCAGTGATGACGACAATAACTCGCATCAAATTAACAACAAAAGGAAAGGCACTCACCATATAGTCAGGTCGACCTCCTCAGATAAGTGCTGCCTATAATCCAGCTGTGCAAAAAGCGGAAACAGCACTTGTACTCCTCCAATTGAATGCATAGCACTTTGGATGGAATGTGTTAAAACTGCCTTGACATCCTTATAAAATAGAAGACACCATAAAGATTCCAGTGATTTCTTTTCCAAAACAATTAAAAATAAAGCCTAACAGGAACAATAAAATGTTGTATTTCATGCATTTAACAGAAGCTACCAACTACATATCAATAATACATCAAAATATACCATTAAAAGTATTCTTAAAAGATTCTGGCCAGTACCTGGAGCATGAGTGCATGGGGTGAATGAACGAAAATCGAAGGGTTGTCCTTAGGGGATGACTCGAGGCAAAGCTGGGCATCGGTAGCACGTGGATTGTACGTGAACGCAATGGCACTAGAGAGTTTGCCATCGTACAATAAAAGTTTGTGATGCTCAGCAAGGAACAGGTCACTTTCTGCTCTGAATTTAAATGTACCCTAAGAATGAAAAGGAGAACAGTTAAGGCAGGATGCCATGAAAAGAAAATCTAGATACAAATCATCACAGATATAAAAATTTAAGGAGACAGACCACTAGTCACTTTCCTAACACTATCAACTATACACATTTAATTACTTCTGAAGTGGGCTGAATTCATTTTAAAATATAATGGAAAACAAGTCAACTTTGACATTAAAATCTTGCATTCAAAAAAAATGTAAAAGTTAGTGTATTCCGAATGGAGTAGATCATGTCTCTTTTTTCACTGAATTTTTGTCTTTATTGTTTCTTTACTTATACTGCGGTAAAAAGGAGACAAAATTTACCATCTTAAATATTTTAAGTGTACAATAGTGTTAGCCATATGTACACTGAACAACAAATCTCTAGACCTTTTACGTCTCGCCAAGCGGAAATTCAATACCCGCTGAACATCTCATCTCCACCTCCCCCCACTCCCGGGCAACCACATTCCACTTTGATTCTGTGAGTTTCACTGCTTCCTGTAACACGTTTTCATGGAATCAGAGTATTCGTCTTTTTGTGACCAGCATAATGACTTTAAGATTCACCCATGTTGCTACATGTGACAGATTTCCTTCTTTTTTAAAGCAGAATATAATATTCCATTGTATGTGTATGCCACATTCTCTTTATTCATCTGTTCATGTGCAGTTAGGTTGCTTCAACTTCTCAGCTATCGTAAACAATGCTGCATGGAAGCTGGGTAGAACAAATATCTCTTCCAGATCATGCTTTCAATTATTTTGGATATATACACAGACAAGTGCTCAATCATATGGTAATTTTATATATGTATAATTTATTAACTACAATTATTAAGTAAATCAACTCAAAATTGATTTTGTTTTCAAAAGAACATAGCAAACATTAAATGCCTCCCTGAAACCAGAGCAGACCAACAGCTTAACCTAATTTTCCCAAATTTTCTTGCTTCATGATATTCTTAGCATCTCAGTAATTTTTATAGAACTCTAGACCAAAATAAACATTAAACATTTTTGTTTATTAAGTAGTTTGATCCAAACAACTTCAGATTTTAACAATTTAGTAGCCATTTGTAAAAACTATGGTACAAGATGGAAAAAAACATGTTTCCTTCATTAAATTAATTATTAATGGCATGCATATGCATCTTGTCACTGCACAAATTCTCCAACTTTGGAATCAGATTTCATACTTCATCCTCATTTCCTGTTTCACACTGATTTTCCCATGGTACTTTTTTTTTTTTTTTAATCACAGCAACTATTGAAAACTTAGCCGTGCAAGCCTCAGCTGGTGTGGTTCAGTGGACTGAGTGCTAGCCTGCAAACCAAAGGGTCGGCAGTTCGATTCCCAGTCAGGGCACATGCCCGGGTTGTGGGCCAGGTCCCCAGTAGAGGGTGCACAAGAGGCAACAACACACTGATGTCTTTCTCCCTCTCTTTCTCCCTCCCTTCCCCTTCTCTCTAAAAACTTGAGCTACTGTCCCACATGTAAGAAGTATACTGTATTTCCCTCAAAAAATTAAAAGACCCTCTGGACTCATGTGAATTCCCTGTGGTATCCCTGATTACTCTGACATACAGTCAGTAACCCAGGTAAGTTGCCCCATGCATCACCACCTCCAAATCAAGCTCAACCAGCCCTGTGTAAGCAGGCAACAGCACGTACAGTACCTTGTATCCAAGGCCCAGCTGATAAATAGCAAAAATCTGAGCTGCGTTAAGAGCTTCACTAAAAAGGTAAACTGCAGTCATCTGACCACAGAATACCCTGTTAGCATCTGCTGTTTCAGAGGAGCCCAGGAAGCATTTGTCAAAGGTCTGTGAAAGAAAACAAAAGATCTTGGTTACAGAAAAAAAGAAAAAATATCGTCTCCAGAAATAACAATCTATATTGGTATAAATGTTCTGTCCATGCTAAACTATAATCTGAGTAGATTAAAATAGTTCATTTAGCCATTACACTTCACTCATTTCCCATATGTTGTAGGGATCAGGAAAGATATTACAGACAAGGAAAAAAAACACTTGACGAAAATGTAAATGTAGGAAGCAGAGTCAAAGAAATCATTACGGACTCTAAAGGCTCATAACTGGGCAACTCAAGACCCAGACAGAAGAGCAGGCTTTGGAGCAAGGAGGAAAACCCTAAGTTTGGAGCATAATAAATCTGCCTTTGCTGTGAGCTCACGTGGACAGAGAAGCCACTGCCAACAGATCCTATAAGTTTGGTGAGGAGTTCAAACTGTGAAGATTTTTTTTGCACTAAATAATTGTGGTTTTATTATTTTTTTTTAACAAAACCCAAAGCTTTGCCCCACATTAGTGTTCTAACACAAGAAAAATCCCAAGATTTTCATTGAGGGGAGGTTAATTTATATATAGGATATTGATTTTGTGTTCTTAATATTAAATAAAATTGTAAAGACAGATTTTTACAGACATCAAGTATAGATGATGAGTAAGTCATGAGAGTAGTTGCAATCCCTCAAAAGCAATGTATAAATCCAGGAAATCAGCTGTATGTTATTCTTGTAACATAAAAAAAAAAATCTTTTAAGAACATCCAGGTTGCAAAAATCACATTTTAAAATCCCATGTGTACAGCGAAGAAGGAAAGAAGTTCTTCATATCTCTTTGAAAGTGTCATTTTACACCTAGAAACCATTAGAAAGGATGTTGAACATATATAATAATATTAGGGACACAGAATTGTTAGCACTTCGGTTCCAAAGACAAACCACTGGGTCAACTCAGTGTATCACACACTGCTGACCCTGGAGAGTTACTCAGCCTCTCTGTGCTTCAGTCTCCTTGGTAAAGTGGAGGTTATAATAGTACTTATCTTGCAAGATTAGGACTTTGAGAAAATAAAGATATTATTACAATGCTCAGAATACAAGCAGCACTGAATAAAGGTTAATTTAAGGAAAAAACAGATCACAAAAACAAAACAATAAGAGAACAGTTATTGAGCAGCCTGCTAGTGGATTTTTGAACAGTATCTCATTTACTCATCACATTAATCTTCTGAGACAGGTATCATTTTATACACATTTTTAGGTAAAGAAAATTTAAGCCTAACAGATTAAGTAAGGTCATATAGTCATTAAGTGACAGATATTCAAAGAGCTGATATCCAAACCTAACCCATCCGCTACAACAACCTGAGCTCCTAAGATCAGCATTACACAATGTGTAAACACATACAGCATAGCATGTACATAAAAGGAGTTAACAGTGAATGGCTGATTCAGTTTGCATTCATTTTCCTGATCTGTGCTTCTCAAGCTTTCTCTTGAAAATATAACTGAGGAGGGGGAAGAATATTCAAATTTAATTCTAATCTATGGATCTCTTTTGGAATCCTGAAAACATTAAACATAAATTATAAGTTACAAATTATATAAAAATTTGTAAGCATGCATCACCTTAACTCATTCATAAAAATTACCAGAACCTTGGAGTAGACCTCACAAGTTCAATTTGATCAATGGACCAATGACACAATTCCAAGATAAACCCACTGTTACCTATAAATCCTTATTGCTACCCTATCCATATTAATTTTGTAAAAAAGGACAGAGTAATACCATGTGACATTAACACAATTCTATTCTATTAACATATTAACATGCTAGACAAACTATGATTATGAAAACATACCATTGTGGTATTCCAAAATATATATTCAGTATAAAATATCTTTTATCTGAAAGTTCATGCTTTTAAAATAGTTTTTTCATTTTAACATTTTCAAACTACTCACATCGCTGGTGTTGACAAACCATGTTATCTCTCCATAGGAAGCCAGCTCGCCATTCACATAACACCGAAGCTCACTGTTCTTCCACCGGTTGTAAATGTGCACTATAGTTACCATGTACCACTGGATACGCAAGAACAGTTAAGAAGAGAGAGAGGGGAGAGTGACCCTTCCAATAACTCAACTACTTGATAAAACAAGTGAAAATAAATTACAATAAAAAACAAAATGATTTACTTTGTTAAATTCAATATTCAACCTCTGGAACAATATATATTGAAGGGAGCTCTCAACAGGTAAAAACTTAATCATGAAATTATTTTCCAATGTTTTATTATAGAAATTTTCAAACAAACCACAAATAAGTTGAAAGTTTAGTACAAACACCCTCTTTCTCACCACCTAGATTCCACAACTGTCAACATTTTGTCATATTTGTTTAATCTATCTACATACCCACCTATCTATGTGGGTATATACACAGTTTGTTGATCAACCATTAATTAATCTATAAGTTTTAAAGTAAAAAAGAAAATACATTTACTACTAGTAGTAATTATACTAAAATACCTGCCATTGATATTTTCGCCTTGCATTTCTCCTGAACTCTAAGTAAATATGCACTCTTTTCACTGCCCACGTTGGAGAGGTGAACCATGGTCCTGTGACTGACACTGCATTTTCTGGAGCAGTGTAAACGGAGTTGTGAGTTACCCCACATCATGTCAATGACACTAAAACAACGCATCTTGAAAGCTAGCATAGCTTATTAACGTACTATAACTCAGTAAGATCACATACCTTTTGTGGCTTGAAATCAAATTTCACGCAATGTTGAAAGCCTTTTCCTTTAGACTTTATTGAGGTTATAATCAAACAGCCCCCGACAAAGTGAGCAGAATAACCAAGACCTTTGCTGGTTCTGAAACTATAGAGAATAGGTTTCATTTTACCTCTAAATATTCTTCTCATTTTCCAAGTAACATGATAACACTTAGGAACAGAAATACACACCAATACAAATATGGTTTATCCTTGTCCACGTTGATGTTGTTTACAGGATCCAGTCTGAGCCAGGTGTGAAACGTGAAGCCATTCTGGTATGGCCATTTGGCTATGGGAGGTAGAGCAATAGCCTGAAGGAAGAAACTTCGAGTTACTGACACACGTGAGAAACTTTACTACTGAAGTCGTGAAAATGAGACTTTACACGGCTTCATATGATTCTACATATGATTAAAATACCTAGAAGTCTATCTGCAATTCTACATATTCCAAAATACACAATAATGTTTAACTAACGGAAATATTCCACGTGACTGCTAGACACACTGAATTGTTTGCCTTATTTCATACAATGACATATCAAAGAGATCCTAATTAAAAGAGGTAGGTAGTGATATCAAATTGGAACTCTTGTTAAAATGTTAAGGTAATAGAATGGAGAAAGATGGACAAAAAAGGAAAGAAAAAACTTAGAATATGATACTTTTAACAGCAAATATGAAGTTGAAGGGAATTAGTTCATGACTTTTTTTGCAACATTTTTAAACTGTATTCAAAAGTTACTATATAAATAACTCTACCATTTGATTTAAATTTTTATTTAATAGATCTTATTAATGCAAGGGACCCAGAAGAGCCAAAACAATCCTGAAGAAGAAGAAAGCCAGAGGACTCACACCACCAAATTCAAAGCCTGCCGCACGAAGCCTCCGCAGCGAAGACTGCGTGGTGTCGGCGTGAGGATGCACACAGAGATCAATGGAACAGGACTGAGAACCCAGAAATAAGCCTCATGTGTGGTCAACTGATTTTCAACAAGACAAATCAATAAGAATAGTTTTTTAAAAAAATGTGCTGGGATAACTTCATATCTACAAGCAAAGTATGAAGTTGACCTATACTCTCATTAAAAAAAAAAAAAAAACCATAAATCTCCATGATACTGGGTTAGGCAAATTCTTCTTAATTATACCACCAAAAACACAAGCAACAAAAGAGGAAATATATGAACTGGACTTGATTAAAATTAAAAACTTTTGTACTTTAAAAGATACCATCAAGAAAGTGAAAAGACACGGCAAATTAACAAAGAAAATATTTGCAAATCATGTATCTGATAAGGAACACTCACCCGAATACAGCATAAAAACTCTCACAATTCAATAATAAAAAGACAAATGAAATTTTTAAATGGACAAAAGATCTATAGGCATGTCTCCAAAGAAATATGCAAATAGCCAATAAAGACATATAAGGATGCTCAGTATCATTAGCCATTAAGAAAATGCAAATCAAGATCACAATAAGATACTAGTGCACGTCCACTATGATGGCTATAATCAAAAACAGACATTAACAAGTGTTGACAAGCACGTGAAGAAATTGGAGCCCTCCTAAACTGCTGCTGGGATTTTAAAATGAGCCTGCCACTTTGAAAACAATCTGGAAGTTCCTCGAATGGTTAAATATACACAATATGATGCAGCAATTCCACTCCTAGGTACTCACACAGAAGAAATAAAAAAGTATGCCCACACAAAACCTCATACACAAAAGCCCACTGCAGCATTTCCAATAAAGTGAAATAAACTCAAAGGTCTTCCAATTAATGAATGATTGAACAAAATGTGTTACATTTTCTTACATTAGAATACTAGTCACAAAAAGGAACGAGGCACTGCTACATGCTACAATGCAGAGGGACCCTGAAAACAGTAACCTCGGTGAAGAAAACCAAATTGCAAAGATATTGTATGATTCCATCCGTATGAATTGTCCAGAATGGAAAAATCCATAGAGACAGAAAGTAGAGCAGTGGGTGGCTAGGCCTGGGAGTCCAGGAGAAAATGGGCACTGACTGTTTACGAATACAGGTTTTCTTTGGGGAACGACGAAATGTCCCACAATCGACTATAATGATGGCTGCACAACTCCGTGAGCCCACTAAACCATTTAACTGTGCACCTCAAATCAGTGAATTACATGGTATGTCGATTACAGCTCAATAAAACTGTTTAAAAATCATACTACATATGCTTTTGTTTATCATATACACAACTTATATATATATAATATACACATACTTTTACATGTATAAGATATTCCATAAAACATGAAAACATGACAGAGCCAAATTTATGTAATAATACTATTGTGATTTTAAGAAGCTGATTTAAAATGAATGTTGCAATAAGGAAAAAAATAAAAGAATATATATCCAGTGTGTGTATATGTTCTCTGACCCAAAAAAAACAAAGAGGGGGAGTAGAAGATGTGAAAGTTAAAAAAAAAAAAAGTGAAAGTTTTGTAAAAATAATTTATCTGTGAATACTTTAACTTCCCCTTTTTAAAATATTTTTATTTATTCATTTATTTTTTAGAGAGGAGGGAGAGAGGGAGAGAAACATCAACAGGTTGCCTCTCACACACCCCCAACTGGGGACCTGGCCCACAACCGAGGCCTGTGCCCTGACTGGGAATTGAACTGGTGTCCTTTAGGTTCCCAGGCTCGTGCTCAATCCACTGAACCATATCAGCTAGGGCATTAACTTCCCTTTAAAAGCTATGTTTAAGGAAAGAGATGAGTAACTGAATACATTTAAAACATCTACTCTCACCTTGGCCAGGTGGCTCGGTTGGTTGGAGAGTCATCCCATACACCAAAAGGCTGTGGGTTCAATTCCCGGTCAGAACACATGCCCAGGTTATGGGTTCGATCCCCAGTCAAGGCACATACAGGAGGCAATAGATCAATGTTTCTCTTTCCCCCACCCCACTTCCCTCTTCTCTCTAAAAATCAGTGAATATATCCTCAGGTGTTGATTAAAAAGAAACTCTATTCTCTTCTCAAGTTCCAATAACTTTTCAGGTTAACTGCTCAACTTTCAAGATACATACAAGGAAGTGGAATGGACACATTATAGTCTCAGAATTATAAATAATAAAATTACAACATGCATTAAAAAAGGTTAATCTCATGGGTATACATTTTTTATGTTCAAAACAAATGGTAAGTTCAATGCCAACAGAGTCAAATTATTCTGGAAAGCTTCAAATCTTAAATGCTTATTAAGGAAATATAAAGAAAAAACCATATGAGCAATAAAAATTTCCAAAGAAAGCTGTGTATTGTATATGAAACATTCAAATGTTACTCTTTGAAAACGCTTTCCACAGAACCTAATGAACAAGTAAAATACTGAGAGACCCGAAGTAAAAAAAATGAATAAAAGGTAAGCTCAGAAAAAAAACAGGTACACTTTCAAAAAAAAAAAAAAAAAAAAAAGTTTGCTTATAATAGGCAGAGCAACATAATGAGGTTAAAAAGAAAAGCTTCCATAAATAACATATATGCATTACATAATATATCCTATAATATTCTGAAACATTACAGATGTTATTAGCATACATAATTATCTTATTTATAAACTTATCAATGGCTTATAAGAATGCTGAGACTGATACAACATGGAAACTCAGCAGTCAGGAAAACTTGGCTAGAAAGTTTCAGAGTTACTCTCATTCTACACACCAGATGTAAAAGAAACAGAAACAGAGAACTGTAACATAAATAAAGATAAAAGTGAAAGTGTTACAAACAAGCATCTGAAACGCAGAAAGAAATCCATAAGACACCACAACTATGTTGAAAAGAATTGGGCTCTCACTGCATTGCTGCCAAGATGTGAGTTGGCAGCTTTCCTACGTTTTTGAGCCTCTCTTTCACCTCTAAAACTGCCAGTAAAAGTAACATACACAATTGCTGTGAGGATTTAAGGTGGTGCAAAGAATCTTCTACCTAATATGGAACCTGTCAGAGGTGTTTACAGGGCGGTACTTAGAGGGAACTCCGAGTGATTTCCTAAGATTTACTTACTGCAGCACTCTTCCCCGGAAAGTTGAAGAAGGCATCAGGCCCATACTTCTGAGGCACATGCTTTAACACGGACAGCAACTTCCCGGCATGTGGAGGCTATGAAAATAACCAACAATTCATTTACCATATGATTCACCTTAAAACAAAAATACCTCTTTCCTATAACCAGACTTTGATGTATCCAAGAATAACCAAATAATGCTGTAAGCTAAAATGTATAAAATAACCTCAGAAAGGTTATTTTCAACTATCTTAAAAAAATAAGCAACACTCTACATTTTTTTTGAAATGCTGTATGAGGTGTTCAGTAAATATGATCCAATGTCATGCGACGTTTGAAACTCTCCTCCACCCTGTAGCAAAGATGATCTTTTACCCTTACAAAGGAAATCAACCCACCACCCATCCCTCTTTAAAACACTATTTTCATTAATAATGTTTACTGTGTTCTACCTTTAAGAGCACTTCAAAAATAAAATATAATAACCTTATAACCATACTAAGAATTATTAGCCCACTTTACGAAGAAGGAATCTGAGGCAGAGGAATGTGTCCAAGGTCACACAGGTGACAAGGGTGGGATCAGAACTTAGTCTGACCCCAGATCCATGCTTTTAACCACGACACTTTCGCCTCGATACTATGCCTTCCGTGTAGCTTCCTACTGCCTTTAAAACAAAGACCAAAACCCCAAGCATGGCCTGCAAGATACTTTACCTACAGTACCTCTACCTTCCCTATTAGCCCCATTTTGCATCTCCATCTCCCCCTGTCTCTGCACTCCATCCACAATGCCTTCTCTGTCTCCTTCCCATGGAAGAGCCTGAGGACAAGCTATTGCTTGTGCTAGAAATGTTCTCACTAATCCTACTTCCCGTCCCTGTAACTAAACAAATCTTACCCATCCTTCAGAGCTCATCTTAGTGCTCACTTCCTCAGGGCAGACTTCCCTGACCTCTGAGACTGGATCAAATGGTCCTACCACATTTCACTCTACAATATACCTCTACTATACAGCATGTCATAAAAGTGGTAATGTTACATTTATTTGATGAGTGCCTCTTTGACTCATAATCTCTACTAATGCACTAAACAACCAGCAGCTAAAGTGAAACTCATCTACATTTACAAGGAAAAGCAAAGGACAATCAGATATACATTATCATTTTAATCACTTTACCAGCAAATAAGACAAAATGTAATGCAGTCCCCTTTGTTAAAAGTTCAAAACCATGTTTAACTATAAGTGAAGTCACTGGCTTCCATTCATCTTACTTGGTAGCTGCTCTAAGTCATTACTAACAGTCCAAAAGAGTGGGAATCTTCACTTTTAAGTGATCAAGAAATTTTCAATTAATCATACTGCTTATTATAGAAATGTAGTAACAAGTAACTACGATCACACTGATTTTTTAAGACTCCAAAATGAAATAGCGAAAAATAACTCTGCATCTAAAATAAAAATACAGTATTTAGCAATTGTTTAGAGAACGCATTCCTCAAATTCCCCTGTCTATGAACCAATCAACAAAACAACACAATGAGATAAGCACATTCCTCCACATACCGTGCTGAGGCACTGTGCACTGGGAAAGCCCTTCAGACCATAATTTAGTGTTCGTGTTTCAAGAATTTTTTTAAATGTTCATGCCCACTGGTATACTATTTCTATATGTAAAGACATTAACGCAACTATTAAAATATGCTGCATATTCCCAAAGATTAAAATGAAAACATGAATGAACATAATGAGGTAAAATAAAAGATATTAAAAAGAACCAAATTTAGAATAAATATCTAATATCTAAAATTTACAGCAATAATAACCTGAAATTTTTAATGGGTGGAATAAACACAGTACAAAAGATCAGTTCTCTTAAAAATATAGCAATGAAAGCACTCTAAAGTGAAGGGATAAAAAGAAAAGATTGGGGAGAAAGGTGAACAGATCTCAGTGACTCTGGGACACGGTCAAGAGGGCTGCGTGTAACTGGAGCACCAGAAGGAGGGGGAAGGGGCAGAAAAGTGTGAATAATGACCAAAATATTTCCCAATTTGATGACAATTATAACCCACAGATTCAAGAACTTTAACCAGGATAAACACAAAGAAACCATCTGAAGAAACAAAAATTGCTGAAAATCAGTGACAAAATTTTAAAAGTAGCCAGAGAACTAGAGTTTGATACAAACAACAAGATAAAGAGTCTAACCATTTTAACACAATAAATTAGTGTATAAGTGTAGAGCACAAATTTAAATAAACTTAAACAGAGCTAAGATTAAGGATTAGCTGGCTGACTAATTGTGGACAATCTCTAGAAGGCACTAAAATAAGCTTAGAAATGCAACAAAAAAGGAAACGATATTTGCCAGTGTTCCTCAGAGAAATAAACATGATGACCACCATTATCACCCAAAGCAAAGGCCACTAAACTGCATCTGAGGAGGTGGATCCAATCACCTGCAGAGCTTTCGTGCACTGCGTGGGTTACTCAAACACGAACCCACTCGTTCACACTGAAGGGTGACAAGTAAGCTACTCAGATCAACAGAAAGAGAAGCCAGGTGCTGCTACCTAAAACTTTTGTTTTCTGTCCCTACCCTTTTCCTCAAAAAGTGCTGAATGTATAGTGAAGAATAACAATTTGAAGGAGGACAAAATTACTGCCCGGAACACCCAGTTCTCTCAGTCCACACTTGCATTGGGTCACAGCAAAAGTATCTGTATAGATCTAGACAGATCTAAACACTATTTTAGTTGAGCTCTTCCCTCAGTTTGACATCTGACCCCTCTGTATACTTTGGGGAAAAAAAAAAAAAAAAAGAGTATTTAGGTTTGTTTTTTTACCCATTGTCCTTTATCTCCTTGAAGTTTACTGAAGAATAGCTTTAGTTCTCGAACTGTCAAATTATAGCTAGCCAGCACTCCCAACATGTCAACTAAAAGATCTGTAAACAAAGAAAACAATAAAACATTTAAAATACTTATATTTCTTAAACGATTAAAGTATACCATGCTTAAGAGTTTAGACACTAAAGTTCCTGGTACATGTTAGAGGCTCAAATAATTCTCAAGCAAATAGTACTAAATAAGAAAAAGACAGTATTTAAGAATTAAACTCTATTTCGTCACATCCACTGTACCATAGAAAAAGTCATACCTGCAATCATGCTGTCGACTTTCTCGATTTTACCAAGCACTTTTTCCACCAGGCCTACTTCAGTGCAGACTTGAAGGTTCCGTATGCTCTTCTTCAGAACGGCTGTAAACATGCTCCAAACTTCTGCTTGGCAAGTGGTGTCACATTTTTCTAGTAGGTCCACCATGCAGATGATACTCTCACCTTCTTGGATAATGAAATTCATTTCCAAGTCAAACTGGCCTCCTACCAACTTCCAAAAAAAAAAAAAAAAAAAATTACACACGTTAGTACTTCTTCACTCAGTGTGACTCAGGCGCGCCCCTGAGCTTTAGACTGGCAATAACTGCCTGCTGTACGTGCTTCTCTACCCCCTGCAACATGAAAAGGGTCTTTATTTAAAAAACAAATGACAAAAACAACACACAGCTCTAAAAATCTCTAAGAAAGCCTCAGGATAGCACAAAGGTAAGCAAGACTTAGAACACAGAAATGGAAATATTTTTCAACAAAAGCAAACACGGAATGTCTTAAGTAAATCACTGCCTATCACCCTGCTATGGAAAAAGATCTAACTTAGCTCTGTAATGCTTCTAATTCAGTATTTCATTTAAAGTGAAAAACTGAAAATGGCTCAGAGCAAACACAAAACTTGGAGTTTATCTTTGTCAAATTCCTGGTTCCCAATACCTATGCATTTGGGTCCCTCTCCTTCCCTACCAATAATCAGGATAACTTTTACTCACATACCCAAAGCCAGTAATCAAGGGGACTTATTTCACCGATACAACTATCAGAAAATCCATCCAGAGAAAGCTGCCCTGACCTGCCCAGCCCCACCTTGCCATCTCATCCACAGCAGCCTCCCACAGAGACTTCTTAAATTTTAACAAATCCAACTATTTAAAAGAATTAAAGTGCTTTTACAATTACTTTTGCAGAGCTATCCTTTTAAACTGGATTTCTAAAAGATCACTGATACTCTTATCCTTCTGAACACTTCTTGGTTTTTCATTAAGCATTCCTAAACCCAAAAAGCGGGCAAGAATTCGGAGAAAGTCCACTTTACAAAACAAAATACAACAGCTCGTAAAACAGTAACAGACATAACCAAATAGCGTTTACTCCAAAAAAGCTAGGAAGGTTCAGAATTGGGAAATCAATTAAAACTCCTGGCAGCCAGGAATCAACATGTGTCTCAGGTTCTGCCAAAGATACACAACACTGGCATGAGACAGAAAACCCAGAAAAATGAACAACATAAGGCAGTGTCTGCATTCAAGGAGATAAGAATTCCTGGCAAGCATACTGGTAAAGGCATTTGGTTCTTCTAGGAAAGCTCTGGCAGAGATTTCCGTGCACAATTCTTGCATCATCGGTAACAAGCAGCATAAGGAGAGGACAGCTGGGCTTCTGCTAAAATAGTCCCACGCTGTGATTGGGCCAATTCTCCTAGCTAAGTTGTTCTGGCTATGCGATCCCCTAGGCCACCCAAAATTCTGTAAGCTACATAAGAACGCTAACGCAGACTTATTTTTGTTTTGTGAATATATTCACTTGCTTTGTCTTTTTCTATTCTGAAACCATTTCACGGGTTCAAAAAGTTGCAAAATAGTACAGTTCCTGTATGTAACCTTTACCCAGCTTGCCCTAACATGCATATATTTTATAATCGCACTGCTATCATTAGAACCAGTAAATAAATGTTGATACAATACCCTTAACACATCTACAGATACTACCAAATGTTGCCACCTGTCATGCTAATGTCCTTTTCCTGACCCAGGATCAGCACCCTGTGGTATTCTCCAAACTAAGACAGCTGCACAGGCATTCTCGACTCCATGATTTGGAACTACAGAGGTGTATTTGCCAGGCATCTGATGGACTGTCTTCCAATCTGAATGTTTCCTCCATGTTTAGGTTCAGGTTATGCATCTTTTGGTTAAAAAAAATAACTCCCCAGAAGTGATGCGTGTCCTTTTCAGTGTATCATTTCAGACAGTACCTGATATCAGTATGTCTCAACATTTGCTGACATTAGCTTGGATTAACCTGTTTAAGGCAGTGACTGTCAGAACTTTTCCACTTTAAAGTTACTATCTTTCATTAAAAAAAAATTAAGCATCTTGGGGAGAATCCTTTCAGACTACACAAATATTTTGTTTCTTATCACATTTTTAAGAATCCACTGATGAATCTTACCTGCAACTGTTATCACTGTAGCATTGCTAAATGGTGATTTTACATTTCCATCATCCTTCCTAAATTTATTAATAGAAAAAAAAAAAAACCTTCTTCAATAACAAAATACGTCGATCACACCTGAAAAGCCTGCATCATGCTCACATAGGAAAACTGAAATAATTCTCATGAAAGTTAGAAACAAGACTAGGACACAGTACCTTCACTATCAGACAGTGTGCTCAAGACACAGAAGTCACATTTTGTCAAAAGGCAGCAACATGTATACACACGAGTGGAGGGATTAAAATTACAATTATTTTCAGATGATATAATCTATATCTGGAAAAACAAAGAGCTTCAACTGAAAAATTACTATGCTGTAGGAAAGTATTTGGTAAGGGAACTAACTAACACGGCTAACGATATGAACCAATCCCAAAAGATGTATCTGTAGGGCATTTAGGTAATGATGTTAGATATAAAAACTTTGCTTTAGCATTTTTGAGTAGAAAATAGAAGAAACAACCACCCAAAGAAAACACTGTAAGACACTGGTGAGTCAAGTTGTGTATAACTACGTGATGGAATATAACACAGCCATTCAAAAGAATGAGGCAGCTCCATCTGACATGTAAAGATCTCTAAAATACATTAAGTGAGAAAAGCAAAGTGGAAAAGCATGAATAGCAGGCTACTATTTGAGAGTGAAACATAGACATATACCTAAGAATTATACACAAACTAAATAGTAATTGCCTCTGAAAAGATAACTTTGGGGAAAGAGGGCAAAGGGAGAGTTTTTATATATACACTTTGGGACATCCTCCACGGAGATGTAAATAGGTCGAAACCTAGCTGTGACCTTGCTGTGTGGCTCAGTGGGTTGGGTGCCAGCCTGTAAACTGAAAGGTTGGTTGCCAGTTCAATTTCCTGGGTGGGGCACATGCTGGAGTTGTGGGCCAGGTGCCCAGTTTGGGGCGTGCGAGAGGCGACCCATCAACGTTTCCCTCACAACAATTGCTTCCCTCCCTCCCTTCCCCTCTCTAGAAATGAATAAATAAAATCTTCAAAGAAAAAAAAAATCTAGTTGCATCTAAGAGACCTTAGCTTCACCTTAATACTACTTATCAATCTTTCATTTTGATCTGTTTATTACTATCAGTAACCACCCTTTCAAGAAGCTATAGAATTAATTTTTAAAAGTAATTTCAAAAAAAAAAAACAAATATTTCACCAGTTTTTAAATTGAGTTTATATTGTGAAAGCAGTATCCAGACAGGTGTTTTAAATATTCCTCTATTGCTTTAAATGTTGTAAAACATGCCTTTCAAGGAGGAAACTGATGGCAGAGACAGCCACACACAGGCGTGTGGCGTATTTGATATACTGTATGTATGCATATCTGTTACACCTGAAAACCACACACAGGGTCTGGGGCACGTCGTGTTAACCCTTTCTAATGGTTATTTGAAACTGATCAGCCTTCGAAACACAAATTTCTTTCCAATGACAGGGATCATAATCTAAGTCCAGGCGTTGGCTAGTTATTATCTGAGCTGCAGTAATGGCCCCGCACTACAAAATGTAATCTTCCCAAATGTCACAGTAAGTCATGAATATCTGAGCAAGCCTAATGCACTTTACTAGCCATGAAATGTGAAAATGTAATCTTATTACTTTTTTATGGTTGTATTTTTTTTGAATAATGTAGCCTGAAAACTGATGTATAGTCTTTTTCTGCATTTTAGCATGATTTGATCTCCTTTGCTACATAGAACATTTTTCAAAACTCTCTATTTCAACATGTTTTAGTCTTGGCCTGAACTTCATAAACAATTTTTATAGCAACCTTCAGGGTGGCACAGAATGCTTCCTACAGACTGCAGTTTAATGTACAAGATTATAGAAATTTTAAAGCACATTATTCAAAGAATTAAACCTTCACAAGTTTTGTATTAGAACTTAAATTGGGCATGGTGATTACTTTTTCAATGGTTATATTAACAAAGTGATTTAAGCTGAAATTAGTAATTAAACCTAAGTCACTTGTCATTTCAGGAAATCAAGAAACGCAAATAGACCAAAACGAATCTTCTCTTCAAGATTTATAAAACTGAAAAGACTGCAAATAGAAAATTCTCATACTTCAAAGAGAAGCAATGTTTTCCATGGAAACGTGCTAAATTTTTCCTCAAAGATATGACAGGAACAAGGTGTAACAGAAAAACTGGACAAAGTACATTAACAGCTTATGCTCCTAAGTAGATGCTCTCGGTCTCCTGTGACAAACCACTTTTTTCTCTGGATCTGTCCGCTCCTTTTGTAGAATGAACTAAGTAAGCTTCTTTTATTTACCTGCATCCTTTAAAAACGTAATTACTTTTTAAAAGTGCCAATCTCAAGGTATCCAATTCCTAAGTGCAAGTGATCCTATACACATTGGCAGTCACTAGAAGCTTATCAATAGGGAGAAGCTGAGGAAAAATTACAATGCTGTGTCATGGACTGTAATGACTCCCACCTGACATTTGCTTCTTCTTCCCTAATAATAAACAGTTTCTAATTTGGTACATGGGGTCCAGACAAAAGATCTCACTTCCCAGCTCTCCCTCAAGTTTCCAGCCATGGGACCGAGTTCTGACCAAGGAGGACAGTCATATGCGCTACCTGTGGGTATAACTCTTCAAAGGAAGGTAACATGACTTCCCTTTGCAACTCTCCTCCTTCCTCTTACAGACGATGCTGGCATAATGGCAAGACTCAGAGGAGCCACCTCAGAATCCATGCGGTAACTCTCCTGTTGAAGATGACAGGGCGGAAAGATCTACAGACCTCGATGACTACAGACTGTGTCGGCAGCCAGGGACCACGGAACGACCAGACGCTCACCTGAAGGACAAATGCACTTCTGCCTTGTTTAAGCCACTGTCGTTTGGCGCCTCTCTATCGCATCCACCTGACATAGATGCTAATGCTATTACTTGCATTTTCTCAGAAATTGAAAAAATACACATATTTGTAACTTTATCAAGTGACATTTCCCCACCCCCACCTCTCATACCATAGCAGATGTTAACTCCCCACCAGTGCCTATCCTGACCTACTCCTAAGAGATAGTGGTGTGCCGTGGTAGGCTTAGAAAGTAGCTCAATCCTGAATTTCACACAACTTAATTTTTAGACTCCACATGTCTTATTACTGCAGAGATTCACTATATATAAATAATAAAACACAGACCAATAAGTGATTAAATGTTATAATATCATTAGTGTACCTATCTTTTAAGATCATCCCTGACATGAAACAAAATTCAACAAGACTTTGCCTTAGTCAGCTACTAGTACAAAAGAAAGAACGTACCTTGTATCGACCCTCTACTGAGAGAGTTAGCCAAAGTACTGTGCTCCTGGATCAACATCCACTGAAAGAAACGCTAGTCCAGCTCTCAGATGTGCCATCCAGTGACCACAACAGCAACGTAGTACAATAGTTAACGGTGCCAAGAAAGCACTCTCTGAATTACAGTATGAAATGTGCAATAATTCACTACAATGTTCAATAAAATTTCAGTAAGAATTAAAATTTTCAATAAAATTTTACACATATTCTTATACCTCAGAAGTTCCTTCTAAAATGGTAATATTTGGTTTCACTTCATAAGGATTTTCCTAAACCACCAAAGGTCTATTTTATATACAATGCCTCTAACGTACACATATTTATACATTATGTATGACAGTGGGGATTGTGACTGAGGGAGACAGAGGGCTTCTGAAGTCCCAGGCAGTTTCTCTTAAAGGGTACGTGGATGGACTTACTCAGGCTCTCTCCCTCCCTCAATTCCCAGTCAGGGCACATGCCTGGGTTGCGGGCCAAGTCCCTGGTTGGGGACATGAGAAAGACAACCAATCATTGTTTCTCTTGCACATTGATGTTTCTCTCCCTTTCATTCCCCCTTCCTGCCCCCTCTCTAAAAATAAATAAATAAAATATTTTTTTTAAAAGATGAACCAAAAGAGGCCCATACCAAGATACATAATTAAAATGCAGAAGATTAAAGACAAGGAATCTTAAAAGCAGCAAGAGAAAAATAGTTACCTACAAGGGAGCTCCCATAAGACTGATTTCTCAACAGAAACTGCAGGCCAAAAGGACTGGTGATGAAGTTAAAAATATAGTACTATTAACAATTGCTCAAAAAACTTTGAAATACTTAATATGTATCCAACAGAACAACTGCAGGACTTTGGTACTGCAAACAACAAAATGATGATTAAAGAAACAAAAGATCTAAATTAATGTAGAGATACACTGCATTCATAGTACAGGTGTCAGTTTTCCCCAATGACAAGTTAAATTTAACACAATTCCTTTTTTTTTTTTAAGATTTTTATTTATTTATTTTTAGAGAAAGGGGAAGGAGGAAGAGTGGGAGAGAAACATCAATGTGTGGTTGCCTCTTGCACGCCCCACACTGGGGACCTGGCCCGCAACCCAGACATGTGCCCTGACTGGGAATCGAACCTGTGACCCTTTGGTTTGCAGGCTCGCGCTCAAACCACTGAGCTACACCAGCCAGGGCACAATTCCTTTCTTAATTTCAGAAAGACTTTTAGACATATAAAGATTATTCTAAAATGTGTATGAAAAAGCAAAGGACCCAGCATAGCAAAAATAATCTTGAAAAAGAAAAATAAAGTGGGAAGGAGTAGTCTACCCACTTTCCAGATTTGCTACAGTAGTCCAACACTCTGACATACTGCCAGAGGGACAGACACACACACACTAACAGAACACAGAAGCAGACCCTCACAAAGAACCCAACTGAGTTTTGACAAAGGCATGAAAGCAATTCCATGGAAAATTCAATAAATCGTGCTAGAACAATTAGCACCATTAGGTATCCACAGACTGGCAATTTCAACCAGTGTGGCATAAGAATTTTAAAACATGCAGTATTTGACTCTTTAGTCAAGGGTACTGACCTCTTTCCACTTAGATTGTCAAATTAAAAAAATTACAAAAGCCAAGACAACAATAGCCATCTGGTGTGAATGCACTAGACGTCTGTCATAAACCGTAAATATACAGGTCATACAAGAAAGTTGCATCTTATTGGGCATGTCACATAATTAGGTTGCATCTGATTAGTTAATTCTTGGTACCAGAAATCCTTATATATAAGTATAGGCACCTGATTTTTTTAAAGTCACCTTGGAGCAAAAAGGGTAGGTAATTACTAGTATTATTTTTCTGTAAGTCAATCAAAATTATACCCATTTTGGTCAGATAGGCAAAAAATATACTTTTGGTATGCTGCAGAATTTTATTAATTGCCATGAGATGAAAAAGGTTAAAAATCACTGCCATGGATAACAATGAACCTTTATCTAAGTATCATACCTTACACAAAAAATTGATTCAATACAGACAATGGTTTAAATGTAAAAACACAAAACTTTTTAGACAAACACAAAGGAAAATCTTCAGGATTTAGAGTTAGGCAAAGAGTTCTTAGACTTGACATCATAAGCAAGACTGATACTAGAAAAAACTGGTAAATTGGACCTTATCAAAATTTTAAAATTTACTCTCCAAAAAAATACTGTTAAAGAGAATAAAGTGACAAGCTACAGTCTAGAAGAAAGTATTTGCAAAGCACATATCTGACAAAGGAAAATATCTAAAATAACTTTCAAAATCCAAAAGCAAAAAATAAAAATAAATAAATCCAATTATAGAACAAAAATATCCAATGTTCAAAAGACAAGAACAAACATTTCACATAAAAGGATATATAAATGACAAATAAGCACATGAAAAGACACCATTAGCCTTTACATAAATGCAAATTAAAACCACAATCGGATGTCATTACAGATCTATCAGAATGGCTAAAAAAAAAAGTGACACCACCAAACACTAGCAAGAAACTGAATCACCTGTTGTCAGCAGGAATGTAGGATGACACAGTCACTCAGGAAAAGTTTGGCAGAGTTGTAAAACAACTAAATATGCAACTACTATATGATCTAGCAAATGCACTTCTGGCATTCTTCCCAGAAAAATGAAAACTTTTGTTCATGCAAAAACCTGTACACAGATGTTTATAGCAGCTTTATTCGTCATTGCCAAAAATGGAAACTCAGCTGTCTAACAACAGGTAAGTGGTAAATTAACTGGTATATTCATACCACGGAATACAACTCAACAATAAAAAGAAATGAACTACTGATACAACAATCCAGATGTGTCTCAAGAAAATCGTGCCAAAACAAAACAAAACAAACGGTGATATAGTTCATCATTCCATTTACATAAAGCTCTTGAACTGGCAAAATTACAGACCCGGAGAACATACTGGAGGTGGCCAGGGTAAAAGGGAGGTGCAGGAAGAGGAAAGTGGATGTGAATATAAAAGGTCAACAGCAGGGCTCCTTATATGATAAAACGTTCAGTATCTTGATTGTACCAATGTCAATACTGTACTATAGTCTGTAAGATTTTCCTACTAAGGGAAACTGAAAAAAGGGTACAAGGGAGCTCTGTATTATTTCTTACAACTGCATGTGAATCTACAATTATCTCAAAATAAAAAGTTTAATTTAAAAAAATAAGTAACTGATGTGAGTTATAACTTTGTTCATGGAATTAATTGTTCTAATTATTTCCCATTGAAAAGAAAACTATATTAACCTAGGTGAATCTCTCATTGGCAGGAAATAAAAGCCAAATTAAAGGGCAAGGACACACTTCTGAGCACAATTTCTGAGCCATCTGAAGACGTACAAGTCCCAGTTTCTTCAGTTCTCCCTCCTTCCCCACCCAAGCCAGACAGGGAAAAAAATTCAGGTGCATTTAATCACTTGCCCTACACCTAAAAAAAGGTTTGTCATATAAGATACCAAAAAAAAAAAAATGATTAAGCACAAATTGATATCACACATGGTTTAACTATATATCCTATCGACTCAGATCAAATCCTTGCATTATAGAATAAATATGCAAATTTGAACCTTCCAACAGGAAATGAAATTTTCTAAATCCATTACATAACTTCAAATTCATGTGTGCACTGAAAGCTAATAAATCATTTAAACTTTCATACACAGAACCTTTTTAAATTTGCATTTATCTACAGTAAATACTGCCATGTTCTTTAATAGCTTGCTAGTTCAATCTAGCAAACCAATGATTTATAGCAATGACATATTTTAAAAATCAGAAATCTGTCACTGTGTGACAACCAGTCAGAAGTCCACTGAACTTACATTACTCAGAATCAAACATCACAGGATATAGAAGAGATAGCCAAATGTCAGGCATTCCACAATAAATGAATCAATTATTACAGTACCTGAGTTTGATTATGTGTTTACATATAACTGTTTACAGAATTACATACACTTTAAGAACCCTTATTACTTTCACAACCTCAATGCTTCCAAACTATGTTAAAATACACTGTTAAATTTCAGTCTATAATTTGAAGATTCTACAAATCCTATTTTGAGGAACTGCAAAACTTAGAATATATCAAAGAAAGATCTGTATTACTAACTTTCCTCCACAAAAGATGGACTTTTAGATCTTCATAATAATTTCATACCAATATCCTTTAATTTCATACCAATACACTTATGGAAGGAGATTTACCAGATATAAAAAACAAACTGTGCCCTGACTGGTGTGGCTCAGTAGATTGAGTGCCGGCCTGCAAACCAAAGGGTGGCTAGATCCATTCCCAATCGCGGCACATGCCTGGGTTGCAAGCAAGGTCACCAGTAGGGGGCACTCAAAAGCAACCACACACTGATGTTTCCCTCTTTCTCCCTCCCTTCCCCTCTCTCTAAAAATGAGTAAATAAAATCTTTTGAAAAAGAGCCCTGGCTGGTGTAGCTCAGTGGATTGAGCGCAGGCCTGTGAACCAAGGGATCGCAGTTCGATTCCCAGTCAGGGTACATGCCTGGGTTGCAGGCCAGTTCCCAGCAGGGGACGCACGAGAGGCAACCATACATTGATATTTCTCTCCCTCTCTCCTTCCCTTCCCCTCTAAAGATAAATAAATAAAATGCTTTAAAAAAAGTTCTGTATTCAGTATATTCAGTTGAAGAATTCAAAAGGACCCCACAACTATTTAAAGAAAAAAAACTGTGTTAACAACAATAATAAACTGGGAACAACCTAAATGCCCACTTTAATAGACAACTGTTTTTGCCTGTACTGTACCCACTGTTCCTCTAATCCCCATTCCATTCCTAGCATTCTTCAGGCAGTAAAATCACAGTAACTCACACGCAGGCCATAGAGAGGACACGTAAGGAAGGCCTGGCACATACAGGTCACAGTGAATAAGCCAAAGGTGAAAAATGTAACCTAAATCAGATGAAAGAAGTCATTACAAAGACTGTGTTTTTACCTGGGAGGAGAAAAAGAAGGACTTAATGGTACCCGAATTGGTAGCTTACAGCAGGCATCTTCCCTGGTGTGTACACAGAGAAACCAATCTACAGCATAAATGGAGAAAGCCTATTCTGGTGGCATCAACTCTCTACTTCCAGCACCTGCTTCCAGAGTAGCCTCGTTCTCGTATTTTCAGTCAATGACCTATCCTGGTCCTACAGACCAATCAACCCCCCTGATACTTAAGCTAGTTTGATGTACGTTGCACCTCTTACAACCACAAAGTTCAGACTAATTTCAAATATAGGGAATTAGCTGAATTGGGACACATATGCAAAATTGTATATAATGCAGCAATTCTTTAACAAAGGTTTTTCATGTTCATTCATATCTCCCTATCAACAATATTACTGCATTAGATCTACTGCCTTTTTATTAAAAATAATTTGTTACACCCCTATACTACTACCTGAATAAAATTCATATACTGAATTTCATCAACTCTTTTTTAAAAAGCCTCAAAGGTGAAAATATGTCTTACAATCAGTGGCATCATAAATTTAAGTTGGCAGGTTTTTCCCTAATATTGAATGAAATAATGTCAAAGGTACAACTGATTACATCTTAGATTTGATAAAATGCAATATAGATAATAAGACTGACCAAGAAATAATAAAAAAAAGCTAGAGTAATGGTGTATTATAGAACTGTACACCTGACACCTGCATAATTTTGTTAACCAATGTCATGCCAATAAATTCAATTAAAAATTTTTAAAAAGGCAACATAGTGGTCTAACCAAAATAAAGAAAAATACTTTAAAATGTTTTTCAATATGTAAATCCCTGTAAATGACCACCTACATAAAGAATCTATATGAACATATGTGCCAATAGCAAAGCACAGTGATTAAGAAGTGTACTGGATACTCATATGCCATTGTATTCAAACTAGACATCATTCTTAATTATTGGTAAAGTTCCAAATAAAACCAAATTCAAAAAAAAAAAACAATAAGAAAACACTAAACTTGAACTATACTTTAGACAAAATGAACCTAACACACAGATATAGAACATTCCATCCAATGGCACCAGAATATGCATTCTTCTCAAGCACAGGCAGAACACTCCTTAGGCCACAAAACAAGTCTTAAAAATTTTAAGAAGTCTAAAATCATATCAAGTATTTTTTCCAGCGAATCAATCATACATGGAGAGCTTCTGGCCAAGATAGAGGCATAGGTAGATATACTTCACTTCCTCACAACAACAGAAGGATAACAAAACCAAAAGAAGGATAGCAACCAATTTTAAAACAAAAAATAAGCAGAACTTCCAGAAAAATCGAACTCTATGGAAGTCCGACAACCAAGGAGTTAAAGAAGAAACATTCATCCAGACTGGTAAGCAAGGCAGAGATGGGCAGCTGGGGTGGAGAAGACATGTGGCAAGTCAGCAGCTGGCATACCAGGTAGGTGAGGCAGTGGCTGGCAGACCGGTTGAGGATGGCAGACCAGGTGGTCCCACATTCCCATACAGATAACCTGGAACAACTGAGGAGCAAGGCAGACCATGCAAACCAGGGTTCCAGGGCAGGGAACTAAAGCCTCAAAAACCTCTGGCTATAAAAATCTGTGGGGGTTGCACTGGCAGAAGAAAGTCCCAGGCTCACAGCAAAGTCCACTGGAGGGAACCACGGGGTCCTAGAACGTACACAAACCCACCCACCTGGGAATCAGTACAAGAAGGGCCCAATTTGCTCATGGGTGTGAAGGAAGTGATTAAAAGCAGGCGAGAGAGGAGCAAGTGGCATTGTTCCCTCTCAGACCCCTCCCACACATACAGCACCACAACACAGTGGCATGGGGTGCCCCACCCTGACAAATACCTGAGGCTCCACCCCTTACTATGCAACAGCTGTGCCAAGACAAAAAATATATATATATATATGGCCCAAATGAAAGAACAGATCAAAGCTCCAGAAAAAGAACAAAGTGACAAGGAGATAACCAACCTATCAGATGCAGAGTTCAAAATATTGATAACCAGGAGGCTCACAGAAATGATTGAGTACAGATACAAAATAGAGGAGGAAGTGAAGGCTATGCAAAGTAAAATAAAGAAAAATATACAAAGAACCAACAGTAAAGGGAAGGAAACTGGGACTCAAAGCAACAATTTGGAACAGAAGGAAGAAATAAACATTCAACTGGAGCAGAATGAAGAAACAAGAATTCAAAAAAATGAGGAGAGGTTTGGAACCTCTGAGACAACTTTAAACATTCCAACATCTGAATCACAGGGATGCCAGAAGGAGAGGAGGAAGAGCAAGAAATTGGACATCTATTTGGAAAAAAAAAAAATGAAAGAAAACTTTCCCAATCTGGCAAAAGAAATAAACATGCAATTCCAAAAAAAGTTGGACCCAAAGAGGAACACCCCAAGACACATCACAATTAAATTACCCAAGATTAAAAATAAAGAGAGAATCTTAAAAACAGAAAGAGGAAAGGAGAGTTACCTACAAAGGATACCCATAAGACTGTCAGCTGATTTCTCAAAAGAAACCTTCCAGGCAAGAAGGGGCTGGAAAGAAGTATTCAAAGTCATGAAAAGCAAGGACCTACATCCAAGATTACTCTATCTAGCAAAGCTATCATTTAGAATGGAAGGGCAGATAAAGTGCTTCCCACATAAGGCAAAGTTAAAAGAGTTCATCATCACCAAGCCCTTATTATATGAAATGTTAAAGAGACTTATCTAAGAAAAAGAAGATCAAAAATATGAACAGTAAAATGATAACAAACTCACAACTATCAACAACTAAACCTAAAAAACAAACAAACTAAGCAAACAACTAGAACAGAAAGAGAATCACAGAAATGTAGATCACATGGAAGGTTATCAGCAGGAGGGGAAGAAGAGAGGATGGGGGAAGGTACAGAGAATAAGAAGCATTATTGGTAGGTATAAAATAGACAGGGTGGGTCAAGAATAGTATAGGAAAAGGAGAAGCCAAAGAAGTTCTATGTAAGGCCCACAGACAGGAACTGAGAGGGGGCAAATGCTGAAGGGAATAGGGTACCAGGAGGAGGGGAATAAAGGGCAGAAAAAAATTGGACAACTGTAATAGCATAATCGATAAAATATAATTTTTTTTTAAAGTAGATCTTCCAACAGTAATCAAGGCTCAACTACAAGAGGAGGGTGTACTCAGCCCACATGAAGGGCACACCTCAAGTACCCAGCTTGGGTGATAGGGGAGACTGTGCCACTAGACCCTACATGACACCTACTACATTAGGCCATAATACCATGACACAGAGTCAAAGCAGCTCTACCTAATACACAGAGACAAACACAGGGAGGCTGCCAAAATGAGGAGACAAAGAAACATGGCCCAAATGAGAGAAGAGATCAAAATGCCAGAAAAAGAGTTAAATGAAATGGAGATAAGCCATCTATCAAATGCAGAATTCAAAACACTGGTAACAAAGATGCTAAAGAAACTTAGTAAGGACCTCAACAGCATAAAAAAGATCCAGTCAGAAACGAAGGTTACACTAACTAAAATAAAGAACAATTCTCAGGGAAACAACAGAGTGGATGAAGCTGAGAATCACATCAATGATTTGGAACATAAGGAAGCAAAAAAAAAAAAAAAATTAGAACAAGAAGAAAAAGAATCCAAGAAAATTAGGATAGTAAAAACAGCCTCTGGGACAACTTAAAGAGGTCCAACATTCACATCATACTGGTGCCAGAAGGAGAGAAGAAAGAGCAAGAAATTGGAAATCTATTGGAAAAAAATAATGAAAGAAAAATTCCCTAATGTGGTGAAGGAAATAGACATGGAAGCCCAGGAAACACACAGAGTTCCAAATAAGATGGATGCAAAGAGGCCCACTCCAAGACACATCAGAATTAAAATGCCAAATGTTAAAGAGAAAACCTTAAAAGCAGCAAGGGAAAGAAAGTTAGTTACCTTCAGGGGAGTTCCCATAAGACTGTCAGCTGATTACTCAAAAGAAACTTTGCTGGTAAAGATTGGCAAGAAATATTCAAAGTCATTGAAAGCAGCACCTGCCGCCAAGATTGCTCTACTCAGGAAAGCTACCATTTAGAATCAAAGGACAGTGAAAAAGCTTCCCAGACCAGAAAAAATGAAAGGACTTCATCATCACCAAACCATTATTATATGAAATGTTAAAGGGACTTTTTAAGAAAAAGAAGATCAAAACTATGAGCAACAAAATGGGGGGGGACCCCACATCTATCAACAATTGAATCTAAAAAATAAATTAAGCATCAAGAACAGAGACAGAACCATGGATGTAGAGAGTGTTTTGATGGTTGCCAGATGAGAGGGGGCATGGGTGAATGGGTGAAGAGGTGAGGGGATTAAGAAGTACAAATAGGTAGTTACAGAACAGCCATGAGAATGTAAAATACAGTATAGGAAACACAGTAGCCAAAGAACTTACACGCATAACCCATGGACATGAACAATGGTGTGGGGACTGCTGAGAAAGTAGGGTTGCTGGGTGGAGGTGGGGCACAGGGGGAAAAAATCAGGACAACTGAAGTAGTATAATCAATGAAATATAATTTAAAAAATAGTATAAAGACTTGAAAAGACCTTTCTCCAAAGAAGATACACAAACGGTCAACAGTTATAGAAAAGGATGATCAAGTCATTAACTATTAGGGAAATGCAAGTGAAAAGCACAAAGAGGTATATCACCTTACACCTATAAGAATACTACTGTCCAAAAAAAAAAAAAGGACAATAAGTTTTGGCAAGGATATGGAAAAACTGGCTGGAACCCTGTACACTGTAGATGGAAATATAAAATGTTGCAGCCACTATGGAAAATGATACAGAAGTTTCCTACAAATAAAAATAGCCCTGACCAGTGTAGTCCAGTTAGATGGGCATTGCCCTGCAAAGCAAAGGTCTCTGGTTGGATTCCCAGTCAGGGTACATGTCTGGGTTGAGGTTCAGTCCCCAATCAGGGGCATATGAGAGGCACCCGATCAATGTTTCTCTCTCACATCAATGTTTCTCTCTCTTTCTTCCTCTCTTCCCTTCTCTCTAAACAGTAAATTAAATCTTTAGAAAATTTTTGTAATTAAACATAGAACTACCATATTATCTCTCAATCTGAGTTATGAGTATTGATCCAAAAGAATTGTAATCAGATTCTAGTAGGGATACAGTAGTCCCCCTTTCTCACAGCGTCCGTTCCACGGCACCCATGGATGACGGAAACAACAGACAGCACCGAACCCTGTATGTTCTTTCCTATACATACCTGTGAAAAAGTTTAAGTCACAAATTAGGCACAGCAAGAGATGAACAACAATAACTAATAAAATAAAGTATAATAATACACTGTAATAAAGTTATGTGAATGTGTTTTCTCTCAAAATATCTTACTGCACTGCAGTCACCCTTTTCCTTCTTGCGATGGCGTGAGATGATACAATGCCTACATGGTGAGATGAAGTGAGGTGAGTGCCAGGCTTGACGACGCAGCTTTGGGCTACTCTGAGAGTTACCTAAGGACAAGTGCTGGAACACCCCCACAGTTAATCTGATGACCAAGGTGGCTAGTAGCAGACAGGTAGCATATACAACACGGGTATGCAGGACGAAGGCATGATACACATCCCAGGTGAGAAGGCCACCAGATTTCATGACAATCAGAACGGCATGCAATTTAAAACTTATATACTGTTTATTTCTGGAAATTTCCATTTAATATTTTCAGTACCCACTTGCCCACAGGTAACTGAAACTGTGGAAAGTAATACTATGAATGACAGGAGACTACTGTATTGGTGCTCCAATGTTCATTTCAGTGCTACTCAAACAGCCAAGATGTGGAAGCAATCTAAACATCCATCAATAGAAGAAGAGAGAAATTGTGGTATAGAAATACAATGGAATATAATTCAGCCATAAAAAAAGACAAAAATTCTTTAATGCTTGACAACATGATAGAAACTTGAAGACACTATGCTAAGTGAAGTAAGACAGTCACAGAAAGTCAAACAGTGCATGATTAAGTCATACAATGATAGAGAACAAACAGCCGCTGCCAAGGACTAGAGGGACAGGGAAATGGGTGGTCACTAATGAATGGGCTTAAAGCTCAATTACGCAAAGTAAGTTCTGGAGATCTGCTTATAGTTAATAATACTGTATTTTACACTGAAAACAGTGATGTAGGTAGATCTCATATGAAGTGTTTTTATCACAATTGATTTTAAAAATAAGAAATTAAAATGAAAAATAACCATACATAGGCTGAACATTAAAACATCTCTGAGACCACTTTTTCCAATTCTGCACATGTAAACTTGAAAACATACATTGAAAAAGAAGTGAAATATTTCATATTTGTTTATAAAAACCTAAGGAAAACTCAAAGACTATGGAAGATGCTAATAACACTTATTTTTCAGGTTCTCTTCAGCAGCGACTGAATGAATTCTGGGTGGGACATGACCTGTCAGGGATAAGGTGTGCTGAAGACAGAGGTGGGAGACACAGCACCATTTCATCCTTATTTTCAAAATGCCAGTGTATTATCTACAGAAAATATTAAACCGCAAAAACGTCAGACATTTGACAGCCCAGAAAATTCTGAAAAGATACCATCCCACAGATCACTAACACTGGATCAGGTACTGCAGCCAACTAACATGTTAGTATCAGTGAAGATGGTCTTCAACACGATCCCTCTTCATTTTCTGTTTTGTCTGGCCATCGTGTGGCGTGTTTTGTCCCCAAAGATAGGGAAAAGCAATGTGGACACTGTTGTAAAAGACGGGTAGGGGAAGAGAATTTAATGAATCAGCTGTTACAAAATAAACACAATAAAAGTAAAATACCCAAGTGGCATTTTTGTAGCTTATTCTCAGAAGTGCTAACCCTTTCCTTGCTCTCATGTTGACATTTCAGTCTTAACTGTTCAAACTGGCTAACCAGCAAACCAAGATTCCTCCAGGTAGCTTAACACAATACAAAGCCAGGACAGTAAACAGTGCTGGAAGTTGAAATATTTAGCAGAGGCAAATTCTACATTTTCCCAGAAGAGCACATTAAAGCCAAAGAACCTGTTTCCCAAACCATCTATTACTGTGAGTTGTCCATCAGCATGAACAAATGGAGGCACAAAAAACAGGGTTAAAATGAGACAGCTTTGGTAAGAATTAATATTTAAATAACTCCCTCAGTATCTTGCCATCAGAAATTCCAGGTTGAGGCCAGAGACAAGCTCGTGGCCTTGAAAGCTAAACAACGTAGAAACATAAGCCTTTACCTAGCTCCTATTAGTCATTTGAGATCCAATATTCACTTAGTAAAACTAAAATATCTACTACATAACACTCTTTAATAAAAAAAAAAAGCCTAATTTAATTTGGATGAAGAGAACTTAAAATCAGTAATACACTAAAAACATAAAAATTGTTCTCACTGAAAAATAATTCCAATTGGTTAAGAATATCATGTCAATACCACCATATCAAGCTTCCCAGGAGCATTTTAACCATGTGTAACCCCGCTGCAAAAACCATCACAGCTCCTCATTACCACCGAGTAAACTGCCAGTCCCTTGGCCTGCCCCAGCAAAACCTGAAAAGCCTCGCCTCCCACCTTGTCCCGGTACAACCTTTCTGACCCGTCCAATTACACCAAGAAGCAGCTTTAAAATTCTACTTCCTTGTCTTTGTTCTCTGTTCCTAAAATTCAAAGTTTAGCTCAATTCTCCTCCACAAAAAAAATATTTCCACACAAAGCCAAAAAGGAAGTAAATGCTTCCCCATGCTGAATTATTAAAGCTGTGTGCATTGCAAGGCATACACCTGCCTTGGACGGCTAGTCATCCTTACCTGACTCGTTTCCGTCAGACTGCAAACTCATGAGAAAGAAAAGTGGAGAAGGAACTACTGTACATATGCATTAGACTTCATTTTCACAGATTCTAACAATCCTCTGAGATTGGTACTATTAGTCCCATTTTACAAATACGAAAACTAGATCAGAAAAATTATACAGCGTGCCTGAACTCACAAACCTAAGGAGTGACTGAGTTAGGAGTCAAAACGAAGTCTACCAGATTCTGATGCCACGCAAGATACTCTCTCAAAACACACACGCACACACACCTGTTAAAAAGCTCTACAGCACAGAGCATGTTTTCACTTCATCTTTAAAGCAGCACATTAAAAGTGATGTGTTAATTATAGTTATGACCCCTTTCTCAGGGAAGCATTGCTTTCTTATTTCCTTCCTCAATTCTTCTGGAGAACTCTTTCCTTACTTCATATAGCCCTTATAGGAGACTTCAGTCACGGTGCCCAGTTTCACAGAGGGGCACGGGACAGGGGTTATGCAGGCAGAATATCACATACTGTCTGCAACAATGACTGTTTCCACGGCAGGGCTGTGATGTGAGTCAGGCCAGTCAGAGCACTTCAGGCGTCTGGGCCTCTTAATGATGTTATTGCTGAACAAGTCTTACTACTCATCTAGGCTATATTCACTAGTCCCAACTCAATAAAAAACAAACTCAATAAAAGTTCAGTAATTGCAAAAGGGATAGTTGGTACACAGTGGCAACAATCCAGAAATACAACTGGTTCCTAATATTTTACTAGAATCTACATCCAAAAAATAAAAGTGAGAGAACTAGTAGAATGCTTTCAGTGAGTACCAAGACAACAAAATACCATTCTCTTCCTAATCATAAGATATCTTAAATGTATTTAGCAAATAGCCACAGCAAGTAAAAAAATTAAGAGCTCTAAATTTCATCTTCTATTTTGCAAGCATTACTGGCTTGACCCAAAGAAGGGAAAATTACAAAAAAAAAAATTATAAAAAAACAGAAATGCAATCTGAGGTTTATATTAAAGAAGGTCAAAATTGAGATATGTTGAAGGTATCATGCATTTGAAGACATAGCAAATCAATGACTTCATGTTAGCCAACAACCAGATTAGGGAAGAAATATATTGGGTTGGCCAAAACGTTTGACTTTTTTCTATAAGGTGGCTCTAGTAAGTGCTTAGTTGACTTTAACATCATTCTAAACAATTTTGTTAGATAGTATTGTGACAGCTGTCACATCAGCGTGCACTTAAAAGAAAACTTATTAAAACTGGTGAATTTTTGTATAGCCATTTTAATATTGAAGATGAAAGAAAATAAGCAACATTTTTGGTATATTATGCCTTATTATTTCAAGAAAGGTAAAACTGCAACTAGAATGCAAAAAAAAAAAAAAATCTGTGCAGTGTATGGAGAAGGTGCAGTGACTGATGGAAGGCGTCAAAAGTGGTTTCTTGGTACCACTGACATTTTGGCCAAATACTTCTTTGCTATGGGGCTGTCTTATGCATTGGAAGATGTTTAGCAGCAGCCCTGGCCTCTACCCACTAGAAACCAATAGCAGGAGATAGCCAACATACTCAAAATATACAAATAATAAAGTTATTGGTAAAAACGAAAAATGTATCTACAGACTCTTTGGCCAATCCAACATAAATGTGATTAGACTAAGATGAAAACAGATTTATATCATACTAGCATAATGTACTTCTTAACTATTATAACTACTGAGAAAATAATTAGAAGTTTACAGTATAATACACTTCTAGATTCTCTTATGAGCACCTTACAAAACATCAGTGTTACAAAAGTGATACAAATGAGCGCCATCTCATGGGCATCTAGAGTAATATGTATAGAAAATCTTTGCAATAACTTTTTCTTTCACTTTTTTTATTGTTGTTCAAGTACAGTTGTATTCATTTAAAAGCCAGCCTACTTAGTAAAGACTTGATTACAAAACTTGCTTTTAAAATTTCACATATTATACATGTATCCTAAAAAAAAGCTAGCAAATCATTGAAATAAACATAAATAACATTCAAGTATTCAAATAGTTTCAACAAAAATTAAGGTAAGAGCTAAAAAGTGATTCGCAATGACAAATATAAAATAAACACTGTAGAAAAGTTAAGCAGAAGCAAAGTCTCAAACGGTGGGCGGGGCGGGGGGGGAGGCGGGAATAAAACCATACATCAGTATTTAACAAGATGAACCAGAGGCTTAGATAGGTTTGGCAACTCTGGAAGTAACATAAGCTGACCCTTTCGTGAAGTCACTAACAGATTTTCTATTTTTAAGAAAATAAGAAATGAAAAAAAAAAAAGTTTTGCATTTTCTCTAATGGACATTTAAAAAGAAAGGCATTTCCTATTAAAGAAAAGCAAGTACTTCAAGACTAAAGCAATTTTTTGCTAGCTTCTCTGCCTTCTTGTATAAAATAAAAGTTCACTTTCTGAAAGCAATCAGGTGGTTTATACTGACTTGACCACCTGATAGCCAACAATGCAGTTATTTCCTACCTGAAATTTCATCCAGTGGCCATGTACTTGCACTGAAGAACTTCAGTGTCACATTGTCTCTTGGTTCCGATTACATGGACTCACTTTCTGTAAGTTAATAGTTGGATCAAGTGTCTTCTTATAGTGTTAGAAGGAGTGGCAAACTTAGAGGACAGAAATTGTAATTTTAAAAATGTATCAGGTCAAATCTTTTTGTTCTACATTATTATCTCAAAAGAACCAAAATGTATAAAATCAGTATTTATAATGTAGAGTAAAAATCCCTAATAATTCTGTTCTCAGAACTTTGCAGTAAAACATAAGATAAAAAGGTGTCTGAATGAAAATTTGTGTAAATTTTTGCCAAGCTAGCTATTACTCAATTTCCTTTAAGAAACCAATTCGTTATTACGAAAAATGGAAAAGAGCAAGAATCCAGCCTTTACCCTGTGTTTTCCTATAAGTAACCAAATTGTTGATTTTACAAAGTTCTAATAAAAAATAAAGTTTCACACAAAAAAGTTCTTCGTACTAGAAAATTCCAGTGAATGAATGCAGAGACGGATAAATTTAAAACCAACGTTCAGACCCCCTGTGATATAATGGATTTAAGTAAAGGTTACTAATGACTGCTAACACCATTTGGTAAAAAGTAAAAGTTTCAAGGCATCTTAAAAATGCATGGATCAAGCTAACAATGCCTAAACGCACTGGATCAGTAATCTCACACCCACGGACCCTAACATCACAGGAAGAGACACCCTGGTTTACCTGCTTTCTGATGCGATGCAATAGCAAGTACACAGCCTGCCTATAAGGGCTCCTCACAACAAAAATTTGAATCAGAATCTAATTAAGCTTTGATCACTTTAAAGAAGATAATCCAGACTCTGAGAAAATCTACAGAAAAAAAAATGACTCAATCCTATATATGGTGTGAGAAGGTGACTTGACTTTGGGTACTGGGCATGCAGTGCAATATACAGATCACATATCATAGGCATCTACACTTGAAACCTGTATGATCCTATTAAACCAACATCACCTCAATAAATTTAAGATTAAAAAAACTCACACAGCTCACAGCCTGGGAAAAGTGTGAATTCTGTCCAAAGTAGATTTTGAACATTCAAGACTTTGAGGAGAAACAGAAAAGGATCGATCCTTAGTAGTCTTATTACACTAATTTTAAGGGCTACATTATATCCACCACAGCAATGCTGAAACGCAAGCTTCACCCTGGCCAGGTAGCTCAGTTGGTTAGAGCAGCGGTCCCCAACCTTTGTTGCACAAGGAACTGGTTTCGTGGAAGACAGTTTTTCCTCGGACATGGGGGACGGGGCGGGGGATGGTGGAGACAGGAGGTAGCGGTCAGCTCACTTCCTGCAGTGTGGCCCGGTTCCTAACAGGCCAGGGACTGGTACAAGTCCCCCACCCCAGTGTGTTGGGGACCCCTGAGTTAGAGCATACGCCCAATATGCCAAGGTTGCAGGTTGGATCCCACGTCAGGGCACGTACAAGGATTAACCAACGAATGCATCAATAAGGGGAACAACAAATCAATGTCTGTCCGTGTCTGTCTGTCTCTCTCTCCCCCCTACCCCCATCTCTCCTTTCCTTTCTCTCTAAAATCAATTGTTTTAAACAAGGAAGCCTTGACTCTGGCTTGAGGGAGCTGCACAGCAGAGCAATGAAAGCAGCAGCCAAAACACCAATAGAAACCCCATCCTTTAAGCCAAATAAATCAGTATAGGCTACAGAGTATTTCAGGGGTCATGGAGAGAACACTCTCTATGAACACACGGAAGTCTCAGACTCATCCCTGAACTATATGTATGTGACAGACAAACCAGCTAAACTAAAGCTTTGTTTACTGATCAAGTCTCAGACTAACCCCAGAACAGCACGTGCACAGGACAGAAGTAAGGAAGCAAGACAGCCCTGGCCAGGTGGCTCCGTTCGTTGGAGCATCCTCCTGTACATCAAAAGGTTGAGGGTCCGATCCCTGGTCAGGGCATGTAGCGAGCCTGCGGGTTTGGTCCCCGGTCAAGGTACTGGAGGCAACTGATTGATGTTTCTCTCTCACATCAATTTTTTTCTCTCCCTCTCCTTTCCTCTCCCTAAAATCAATAAACATACCCCCAGGTTGAGGATTCAAAAATGGAATAGAAACTTCTGCTCCTTTGTTTTTCTAGCATTTTTCAAAATACAACCATTTCTATAAGTGGCACATGCTTTTCAGCAACAAAATCAGAAAATAATGTAAGTGTTTCCAACCATTCGTTTCCACAGGACACATTTTATTAAAAAAAAGTTACTTTCTCACTAATAGCTAGAATGCTACCTTTAACAACAAAGGACAGGCTGGTTTATATTTATAAAAATGCCACTGATTGTTACCTAGAAAAGATAGGTTTAGATTTCTCTGTAGTAGAAAAAAATGTCTAACTCATCTTTAAATTTAATCTATCATACCATATATAACTAGTGAACCTTTGATTATTAAAAAAAAATTATGCCCTGGTCATGGTGGCTCAATGGTTAGAGCATCATCCCATCCTATCCCGTAGAGTAGACCAAAAGGTTGGGGGTTTGATTCCTGTCAGGGTACATACTTAGGTTTCAGGTTCGATTCCCAGTCAAGGCATATATGGGAGGCAACCAACCAATCTTTCTCTTTCTCTCTCCACTCCCTCTTCTTAAATTTTATAATCACTCATCTCAAGATAGTGTTAAAAGTTTATTTAAAATATCTTTAAAGCCATTTACCCAGGCACAAGTAAACACATTGGTGAGGTTTATTATCACCTGCTCTAGGCTTCCTCAGGATGCCACAAGGTATTAATCCAAATGACCACCTGACAGAGAATGAGGGGCACCACTATAAAGCTAAATTTTTCCTTAGTTCTTATTTTATTACTCATTAAGAAAATAAATACATATTCTAATACTTTCTTGTGCACTTTAATGAGTCATCTTAAGCACCCCACTTTGGATACTATGGTTGCTACCGTATTTTATTACAAAATGATTATTCCTAAGTTTGAAGTTACAATCGAAGTTTTACCAAATCTTAGTCTTCCAAGAGAAAATTATACAGATGGCTTGGATATATTTTTCAAAATCAAGGATAAAGTTAAATTGCATGTCTGTTTATCTAAAAGAAGAACGACATTTATATGAACTTTTTATGAATAAATTAACAGTGTATATCTCTTACTGACAGGATTTCAATAAATGTTAACTTATCTGAAAAGTAGACATTAACATCTTTTTTTCATTTTAGAGACAGAAAAAGTACTCTTCCTAATTTTACCTGCCCTTTTTTATTTTAAGTATTTTGCCTATATGCTTTCTAACAAGAAATGCAGAATTGCCTGGCCCTTTAAAAAAAATAACTACATAAGCCCTGGCTGGCATGGTTCAGTGGATTCAGTGCCAGCTTGTGGACCAGAGCACCACAGGTTCAATTCCAGGTTGGGGCACATGCCTGGGTTACAGGCTGGGTCTCCAGGTAGGGGCATGTGAAAGGCAACCACATATCCATGTTTTTCTCTCTTTCTCCCTCCTTTCTCCTCTCTCTAAAAATAAATAAAATCTTTTAAAAAAATAAATAACTACATACAACTTTTTCTTAATGACAGATTTGCTCATTAGTCATATCATTACTATTCTGTCGGGGGTTTATTGTTTTTGTTGTTTTTTTTATTCTGTATCCTCCATACTGTTACATTCTCAGCTGTCACTTCTGCTACCATCAGAGTGTAAATTACTCTGAAGACCTCTCTAGCGTATTATTTCACATGTGCTAAGGAAAGAAAAACAGACAACCACATTTAAAAATTAAACATTAAATATGAGTTCATAATAGAGACAAAGTAGATTAGCGGTTGCCGGGGCTAAAGGAAAGGTGGAACAAGAAGTAACTATTAATAGGTACAAATTAAAGCTATGCTGAAATACCATTTCTCACCCCCCAGACTAGCAGATGCTCCAAAAGCTTAACAATATACACTGTGAGTGAACAGACATTTTCATATAACGCTACAGTAGAAATGCAAAATGGTTCAACCCACATGCAGGTGAATATTTTCTAATATCTCACAGAACTACAAAAGCATTTACCTAGCTATTCTACCTAGCTATTCTATTTTTATGAATGTAACCTGGAGAAAAAGCTCTAACTATAGAAAAACAAATTTGAATGACATTATTTATAGTTATTTTGAAATATTGAAAACTATCTAAATGTCCAAGTGTAACAGACTGGTTGAACAAATGATGGTGCATGCACGCACACACACACAGCTAAGTGAAATAAGCCAGTTGGTGAAAGGCAAATACCATATGATCTCACTTATAAGAGGAATCTAATGAACAAAATAAACTAACAAGCAAAATAGAACCAGAGACATGGTAACATGGAACAGACTGACAGTGGCCAGAGGGGAGGGGGAAGGGGAATAATGGTGCAAAGAAGGGGAAGGAACTAGTCCAAGAACATATATGAAGAACCCATGGACATGGACAACAGTGTGGGGACTGATGGTGGGAGTGGTGGGTGGGCTGGGTGGAGGCAGGCAAAGGGGGAAAAGTTGGGACAACTGTAATAGAATAACAATAAAGAAATCTTTAAAAAAAAAAACACCTATGGTGTAGAAAATGAGGACGATCTCAAAGAAACGATACAATGTGATTTCCATGAAAAACTATTAAATGAAAATAGTAAAGTTCAGAAGAATATATGCTGGTACCCAGACCATTCAGAGGGAAAAGCAGGCTTTTCAACAAATAGTGCCTGTAAAAGCGGATATCCACCTGCAAAAACAAAAAAATGAATGTAGGCCCTTACCCTATACAAAAATTAACTCAAAATGGATCAAAGATCTACATGGCAGACCTAAAATTGTAAAACTTAGAAAAAAACATAGGGCAAAAGCTTCACAAGACTGGATTTGGCAAAGATTTCTTAAAAATGACACCACAGCACTGGCAACAAAAGGAAAAATAGACAAACTAGACTTCATGAAAATTTTAAAATTTTGTGCATCAAAAGACACTATCAACAGAGTAAAATACACTATTAAACAGAGCAACCCACAGAATGGGACAAAATATTTGAGAATCATGTATCTGATAAAGGATTAATAGCTAGAATTTATAGAGAACTTTTAAGAGTAAACAACAAACAACCCAATTCAAAAATACGCAAAGGACATGAATAAACATTTCTCCAAATAATATACAGATGGCCAACAAATGTATGAGAGGTGCTCGACATGACTAACCACTAGGGAAATGTGAATCAAAAGCATAAGGATATATCAGGCCCTGGCTGGTGTAGCTCAGTGGATTGAGCGCGGGCCTGTGAACCAAAGGATCGTGGTTTGATTCCCAGTCAGGGCACACGCCTGGGTTGCAGGCCAGTTCCCGGCAAGGGACACATGAGAAGCAACCATACATTGATATTTCTCTCCCTTTCTCCCTCTCTCCTTCCCTTCCCCTCTAAAGATAAATAAAATGTTAAAAAAAAAAAAAAAAAAGGATATATCAGGTCACACCCAGTAGGATGGCTACGATCACAAACAAACAAACAAAAAACAGAAAATAACTGTTGGAGAGAATGTGGAGGAATTGGAACCCTTGTGCCCTGCTGGGGAAAATGCCAGAGTTGACTTGGAAACCAGTAGGCAGTTCCTCAAAAAACTGAAACTAGAGTTACTACATGATCCAGCAATTCCACTTCTGGGTAAGTATCCAAAAGAATCAAAAGCAGGGTCTCAAAGAGATATTTGTACTCTCATGCCCATAGCAGGATTATTCACAACAGCTATAACGTAGAAACAACCTAAGAGTCGTATCAATGGATGAATGGATAAGCCAAATGTGGTATAAACATGCCATGATTATTGTTTTTTATTTTTTTAGTATATTTTATTATGCTGTTACAGTTGTCCCATTCCCCCACTTTATTCCCCTGCACACTGCACACCCCCTCCCACCCACATCCCCCCACTTTAGTTCATGTCCATGTGTCATAAGTTCTTTAGCTTCTACATTTCCCACACTATTCTTGCCCTTCCCCTGTCTATTTTCTACCCACCATCTATGCTACTTATTCTCTGTACCTTCCACCCCTCCTCCTCCCACTCCCCTGTTGCTAACCCTCCATGTGATTTCCATTTCTGTGTTTCTGCTCCTGTTCTATTGTTTGCTTAGTTTGCTTTTTGTTTTAGGTGTGGTTATTAATAACTGTGAGTCTGCTGTCTTTTTACTGTCCCATTTTTTATCTTCTTGTTCTTAGATAAGTCCTTTTAACATTTCATATAATAAGGGCTTGGTGATGATGAACTCCTTGAACTTGACCTTATCTGGGAAGCACTTTATCTGCCCTTCCATTCTAAATGACAGCTTTGCTGGATAGAGCAATCTTGGATGTAGGTCCTTGCCTTTCATGATTTAGAATACCTCTTTCTAGCCCCTTCTTGCCTGGAAGGTTTCTTTGGAGAAATCAGCTGACAGTCTGATGGGAACTCCTTTGTAGGTGGCTGTCCCCTTATCCCTTGCTGCTTCTAGAATTCTCTCCTTCATCTTAATCTTGGCTAATGTAATTATGATGTGCCTTGGTGTGTTCCTCCTTGGGTCTACCTTCTTTGGGACTCTCTGAGCTTCCTGGACTTCCTGGAAGTCTATTTCCTTTGCCAGATTGGGGAAGTTCTCCTTTATTATTTGTTCAAATAAGTTTTCCACTGGTTGCTCTTCCTCTTCCCCTTCCGGTACCCCTATAATTTGGATGTTGAGACATTTAAAGATGTCCTGGAGGTTCCTAAGCCTCTCATTTTTTTTAATCCTTGTTTCTTCCTTCTTTTCTGTTTGGTTGCTTCTTTCTTCCTTCTGGTCCACTCCATTGATTTGAGTCCCAGTTTTCCTCCCATCTCTATTGGTTCCCTGTGTGTTTTCCTTCATTTCACTTATTGTAGCCTTCATTTGTTCACCTAATTTGTGACCAAAATCAACCAATTCTGTGAGCATCCTGATCACCAGTGCTTTGAACTGTGCATCTGATAGGTAGGCTATCTGTTGGTAGCTTAGATAAATTGGCTCTGGGGCTTTGATTTGTTCTCCCATTTGAGCCATTTTTGGTTTTTGTTGTTGTTTGTTTGTTTGTTTTTGGTCTGTTTGGGGCTGTTACATAGTGAGGGGCAGAGCCTTAGGTGTTCACCAGGGCAGGGCAGCCCAGTCACTGGGTAGTGACACTATATGTGGGGGCGGGGTCTGAGACGGAACAATGGCGCTTGCCCCACTCTTTCTCGAATTCCAGTTCCTTCTGCCGCTTCCCCTTCACCTGGATAATCTGCGTGCAGATGTGGGACCACCTGGTCAGCCAGCCACCTTGCACACCCTCACTGGGTCTGCACCCCCATGCCCAGGACTGCTAGCCACCGCCTGCACACACTTGGGATCTGCCAGCCGCTGCTGCCTGTGAACCTGGGTCCTCCATCCTCCACTTTTTCCTGCCATGACTCCACCCCTCTTACTGGTCTGGATGAATGGTTGTTGGATGAATAGTTGCTGGACTTCCATACAGTTCAATTTTCTATCAGTTCTGGTTGTTTTCTTATTTCTAAATCTTTGTTATCTTTAATTTTCATTGTGCGAGGAGGCACAGTGTGTCCACCTACACCTCCACCTTGGCCGGAAGTCCCATGCCATGATTACTATTGAGCTTTAAAAAGGAAAGAAATCCTGCAAAATAACAGCACAGATGAATCTTGAGGATACTATGCTGAGTGAAATAAGCCAGTCATAAAAAGGCAAGTACTGTGTGATTCCACTTCAATGAGGTACTTAGAGCAAAGTCATAGAGACAGAAAGTAGGATGGTGGTTGCCAGGGGTGAGGGGGAGGTGTGCAGCTATCCTTCAGTGGGGACAGAGTTTCAGTTTTGCAAAATGAAGAGTTCTGGAGATGGAAGGTGGTGATGGTTGCACAATACAAATGTACTTAATAATCACTGAACTGTGCACTTAAAAATAGTTACAGCAAACTTTATGTTGTATATATTTTACCAGAATAAAAAAGTGATGGGGGAAAATCATATGCTACCTTTTGTGTAAGAAAGAGAAAATTAGAAAACATATGTATCTGCTTTGCTTAACAAAAATAAACACGTAAAAGACAAATCAGAAAACAGTGAAGCAGATTACTTATAATAGAAAAAAATGTTTCAATTATTCAATAAATTTTTTATTAAATCAAGAAAGATAGCAAAGGAGGGAACTAAAATCAAAACTACACATTCAACTGCAGTTCAAGTTAATACCATAATCACACAGACAGAAGAGAGAAGAGCTCATCTGAGTAATCTATGAGCACAGTGTTGGACTGTACAGTTCACCCTTGCACAACATAGGTTTGAACCATGTGGGTCTGCTTACAGGCAGAAGTTTTTCAATAAATATACTGGAAAATACTTTGGAGATTTGCGACAATTTGAGAAAGTTCACAGATGAACCGCATAGCCTAGAAATACCAAAAAAAAAGAAAAAGAATAAGCTAGCTTTGTCATAAAAAGCATAAAATGTATGTAGTTACTGGTGTAGTTTATCATTTACTACCATAAAATATACATAAATCTATTATGAAAAGTTCAAATACTCAAAACATGTGCACACAAACACAGTATGTGGTGCCATTCAGTCTTTTGGTTGTAAATCAAGGTGTAGAACAAAGACAGCCCTTTTTCTGGATCGGTTCCATCGATGCTTTGTCCCTGAAACCAGGAAGTATCTTGCCAGTAAGGGACTGCCTTTCAAAGTTCTTTTGATATTGGACAATGCGCCTGCCCACCAAGAACCCCGTGAGTTCAACAACAAAGGTGTCGAAGTGGTCGACTTGCCCCCAAACACACCTGTAATTCAGACTCTAGGTCAGAGGGGCATCAAAAACTTGAAGGCTCATCACGCACAGTAATTTAAGAGAAGACTGTGACGCTACAAAGAGTACCCCCACGGGGAGAACATCATGAAAGTCTGGAGGGAGCACACTGCTGAAGGGGCCATCGCTGTGACAGAAAAAGCAACAAAGCTATTATAAACAAACACCTGCGGGAGAACACTGCGTCCAGGTGCTGTGCGTGACTCCACAGGATTTATGACAGAACCAATCAAGGAAATCATGAAAAAGACTGTGGATATGACAATAAAGGTAGGAGGTGAAGGGTTTCAAGATAGGACCTTGGAGAAAATTACTAGGCAACAGACACCTCACCGGAGGGACTAACAGAAGATGACTTGATGGAAATGAGCGCTTCAGAACCACTGCCGGACAATAAGGAAGAACACCTCACATAAGCAGTGCCAGAAAACAACGACATCAGACAAAAGATCTGATTTTTCAAGACTGCTTTTGACTTTTTATGACACGGACCCTTCTATGATACGAGCACTAAAACTACACAGTGGAAGGATTGGTGCCATATGGAAACACTGTCAGAGAAATGAAAAAGCAAAAAAGACAGAAATTATAACGTGTTTTCATACAGTTACGCCAAGTATGCCTGCCTCTCCCTCATCCCTTTCAATCTCCTCCACCTCTTCCCCTTCTGCCGCCCCTGAGAGAACCGGACCAGCCCCCCTTCTCCCCCGCGCCAACATGAAGATGACAAAGAGGAAGACCTCTATGCTAACCTACTTCCACTCTCTGAACAGTAAGTAACCATCATGGCGCACAGACAATCAATTTAATCTGGTGTGTATGCGTGTGGACATCTTGGTGTGACACTCTATAACTGCACAGCAAGAACTGTGTGAGATGTTTTCATGTCATCGTCACCACCACTGTCGCCTAAGTGATCATGCACAATGCCATGTGCAAGACCCGTGCGGGAGTAGAGAGACTACCCCTACACGGGCGTACAGTGAGCGGTACTCAGCGTAAGTTTAACAATTAGTTTCCTTACTGTGTTATAACTTTGCTTTCAAAGAATTACATTAACGTACAGATTGCCTTTCTTTCATAATTGGACAAACTGCCAATCATCACAGGTGGTTTTTTAATGTAACAATGTTTATAATACTGCATTATGAATATGACTTATTATCGTATGCCATAAAAAATGCATAACTATTCATTCCTTAGTGTGTAGGTTAGGCTACCATGATGCAACTGTATTGATTACATAGGGCTACTATAAAGCAATTAGATTGCCGCGTCTTCGTTATCAATGCATGAATCATTGCACCCATAACTAAACATAAATTTTTCACGTTACTCTTTCATTTGCTGTCTATTGTTAATAGCACACATAACACATGGAGCGTTTTGTATCATAAGACAAGATATATTGATGTAGGTACTGCCTGACAGATAATTCATCTTGTAAACAGATGACAAACTTATGGTATTAATAAAAACAGTACAGCACTATAAATGTACTTTCCCCTACGGTTTTCTTTTTCTACCATTTTATGTATCTACTTTTAGAGACAGGGGAAGAAGAAAGAGAGGGGGAGAAACAGTAGAGTGCGGCTGCCTCTAGTGCGCCCCTCACCAGGGACCCGGCCCGCAGCCCAGGCACGTGCCCTGACTGGGAGTCCAACGGGCGACCCTTTGGTTCGCAGGCCTGCGCTCAATCCACTGAGCTGCTAGTGCGCCCCTCACCAGGGACCCGGCCCGCAGCCCAGGCACGTGCCCTGACTGGGAGTCCAACGGGCGACCCTTTGGTTCGCAGGCCTGCGCTCAATCCACTGAGCTGCTAGTGCGCCCCTCACCAGGGACCCGGCCCGCAGCCCAGGCACGTGCCCTGACTGGGAGTCCAACGGGCGACCCTTTGGTTCGCAGGCCTGCGCTCAATCCACTGAGCTGCACCAGCCAGGGCTCCCCTATGGTTTTCTTAGTAACATTTTCTTTTATCTAGCTTGGTAAGAATACATTATATAATACACATAACACAAAATATGTATTGAGGGGCTAGCTTATTAGTAAGAACACATAACACACAAAATATGCATTGACAGACTGCTTATGTTATAGGTGAGGCTTCCTGTCAACAGTAGCCTATTAGTAAATATTTCAAGAGACAAAAGTTTTACGTGAATTTTCAACTTCATGGTGAGTCAGCGCCCCAACCCTGTGTTGTTCGAGGGTCAACTGTAAATATATACCTTCAGTCATTGATGGACTAAGGGGCTGAACTGCAAACAAATTCTGATTCTTTTTCATAGATGGGCTTTTTATGTGTGTGGCAGTATGTGTAAAGCAATTCTAAAACTATTTTAGAAGTACTTTAGAGCTGAGTATATGAGACATAGATAATTTTAGAAGCCAGAGTTCTCATGGCAGAGAAGACATACAAATAAGGAGTAGATGACATAGGCAAGAATCCTATCAGGATGGATTAGATTTGGAGCTATCAGTGTGAATTCATAAATTCTAAAAGATGTATATGTATATGTGTGTACACATGTAGTTTATATATGTAAGCATATATAAAATTAATATGAATGTATGCATATAAGTACAGATCTATATACTCCTATTTATACATATAAATACATGTGTATATTTTTCTTCCTCTGTCAATTTAAGGACCAAAGAAGCAAAGATACCTCTGGAATAATGAGAACACCTAGCACCCAAATTTTGGTCTCTAAGACCATGCCCCACAAAGGAACCTAAGTTCCTCAGAAAATTGGCTCATTCCAAGACAGGTATAAGATGAGCCTGGAACATTTAATTACGTCAGAATGCACAGAAGTACATCAAAATTTGAGCATCAAAATAACTAAGGACAATAAGCCCTGGTTGGTGTGGCTCAGTGGACTGAGCACCGGCCTGCGAACCAAAGGGTCGCCGGTTTGATTCCCAGTCAGGGTACATGCCTGGGTTTCAGGCCAGGTCAATTCACCACTAGGGGGTACATGAAAGGCAACCACACATTGATGTTTCTCTCCCTCCCTTACTCTCTCTAAAAAAATAATAAAATCTTTTTAAAAAACACTAAGTAAACACAACAGGTAAATTCCATACCTGACACTAGATTGGATCCTAGTGGAAAGGGAGGGTAAAAGTATAGGGTGTTATGGGATCAACTGACAAAATGTGAAGTATTAAAAAGACTATCAAAGTTAAATCTGTTAAATAATTAAAGCTTGCCCTGACTGGTATGGCTCAGTGGACTGAGTGCAAGCCTGTGAACCAAAGGGTCACAGGTTCGATTCCCAGTCAGGGCACATGCCTGGGTTGTGGACCAGGTCCCCACTTGGGGGCGTACAAGAGGCAACTACACATTGATGTTTCTCTCCTTCTCTTTCTTCCTCCTTTCCCCTCTCTCTGAAAATAAATAAAATTGTTTTAAAAATAAATAAAAATTTAAAAATAATAATTAAAGCTTTGTATTTTGATTATGTAAGAGACATCTCTCTTCTTAATACACACTGTGGCATTTAGGGGTATGTTCAACTTTCAAATGTCAGAAAAAAACTGTCAACTTTTACATATATAAAGAAGGAAGCAAGCAATGACAAAACAGATGGGATAGACTGAATATATGAATCTAAATAAAAGGATATGCAGATGTTCTTCCAACTTTTAACTTTGCAATTATCAATAAAGTTTTTTCAAAGTCTAGGAGATAAGAAAGCATTGTTTTAGAGTTTAATAAATGTTTTCTCTTTCTCAGTGGTGCATAAAATGATGCATCTTATAGTTAACAGAATCTCCATGTCAATGAAAACTGTTAAGTGAATAGGTAATAAACAACTCAGTAAGTTCTCTTGATCCAACTAACAAGCTTTTAGTGAAAAAACACAGAAGACCACCCACCATGTAGACTAAATTAAGACTGCTTAGAGGTACAGGAAACTTGGTAGTATCAATTTGTTCTTCAAAAAATTGTAACTTTAAGTATTAATTGTTCCTTAGGTCTCATTCTATAATGTGTATGTTTAATTACAATTGTAAAAGTATATATACACATTGTATGTATTGTGTGTGTTTAATTACAATTGTAAACATATATACACATAGTATATATTGTGTGTTTAATCACAACTGTGAAAGTATAAATACACTGTATATATACTATATATTGTAATGTATATATACACTGTATGTATAAAAGTATATATATATACACTGTGCATATATATATAGTATATGTATACTATATACATTGCAAGGAAACCACAGCTATTTATAATATGTAATATGCTTTAAATGTTCAAAAAATAAAATGCCCCTTGCAAATTACGCTTAGAGGGAACTGAAAAATGTTAGGTTGGTTAATTAATAGGTGACTGTCTAATACTAAATACTGATAAAAGACAAACTAAAAAGGAGGGAGAATATAAGATTATAGTAAATCTGGGATTTAAATATAGTAAGTAGTAAAAGCATAATTCAACTGTCAGAGAAATCCCTGTAAAAATATGATAACTGCTGAAATTACCAGAGATTTTTGCTTTAATCTGCATCTCACAATGTACTTGACAAAAAGAAAAGCCCACAGAATTAACATCACAGCCTTCTTTTGTAACCTCCGTGCTCTGCACCACTGCATATCTACTTCTGCGAGGAATAAAGGTACGATCACTACGATGGGTCAAACACGCGACTACGGAGGGCGACTACGGAGAACGACTGCACGAGAACACAGAGCCACAGAATGCAGGGCAGAGCTTATCAGCACCACCAAGCAAATCAGGAAACGATGAACACAACAGAAGCAGCTTAAGCAATTCACTGAACTGGGAAAACAATCTGAAAACCCACATTGTGACCTGTGTATTTACACAAATGACAGGTGCAGAATGGAAAGTGGAAGAAAAAAAAGTGTGTACTAATTTCACAGGAATTAACCAGTCTCATGATTTTTCCACTTTCCTTAAAATTTTTCATTCCAACTTGCAGCCACCAAATGTGAATTCAGTGACCATCCTTTCTCTAATGTATTTACGTTGAACTATCAACTGTAGAAAAAGAACTCAAATAATGTTGTCATATACAGTACTTTCAAGTCAGTTACAAATCAGTCACCATAAGCTGGTCCAGCACTGCTACATATTTCCTTTAAATTTCTTCTAAGGTCAAAAATTGAAATCTGCAGTAGTGTAAAAATATTTTCCTCCACTTTGTGATTTTCTTAGTATAAAAATTACCATTGACAATAGAATACTACTGGGTCATAAAGAAGGAAATCTTACCCTTTACGACAACACAGAAGAACCTGAAGAGGGTGATACTAAGTGAAATAAGCCAGAGAAAGACAAATACCATATGAGTTCACTCCTATGTGATATCCAGTGAACAAAGTAAATAAGATACAGACAGACTCACAGATAGAGATCAGGCTGACAGCTATGACAGGTGGGCTGCTTGGAGGGCTTGGGTGTGGAGAGATAACATGTTAAAGAGACTTTTTAAGAAGATGATCAAAACTATGAACAATAAAATGGCAAGAAATACATATCTATCAACAATTGAAAATAAAAAACAAACTAAGCAAATAAGAACAGAGATAGAATCATGGATACAGAGAGGGTTTTGATGGTTGCCAGATGGGAGGGGTGTAGGGAAAGGGTGAAGAGGTGAGGGGATTAGGAAATACAAAGAGGTAGTTACAGAATAGCCATGGGGATGTACAGTACAGTGTAGGAAATGGAGTAGCCAAAGAATTTATACACATGACCCACAGACATGAACAATGGTAAGGGGATTGCCTGAGGGAGTAGGGGGTACTGGGTGGAGTAGGAGCAAAGGGGGGAAACTTGGACGCTGTAATAGCATAATCAATAAAATAGAATTTAAAAAATAAGAATCAACCAATGAATGCATAAGTCGATTGATGAATGTTTCTCTAAAAATCAATAATCATTTTTTTAAAAATCCAATGAGAGAAAACTGTTGATATAAATGACCTAAGTTACGATTTGCTATTATAGCTAATATTCCAAAACAGATATGCAATTTCTTAACTGACATGCCTTCTTCAACTTAAAAATTAAAATGATAATCTGCTACAAATCTTCACCCTAAACACGAACCTCCTTCATATGCACATTTTCTTCTTCACTGTGCCTTGACTTCCCAGAGAAATTTCAAATTGCGCGTGGGTAAGTGTGAGGGGGAGAGCTGTAACTGAGAGGGAAACGAAGAGAGACACCTTGGGTTTTCACATGGGGTCACTTTCCTGCGGAAGGGAAGGGAGAAGTAGCCAAGGGAAGCAGTAAACGAAACCATGCAAGTGGTGGCACAACTCCACCATATACGAACTACAGAACCGTTCTCGTAACATCATCGAACCCTTACCTAGGGTTTACCTAGCTGCCTTGTCTTCAGAAAGTAAACTTTTTCTTCTTAAGTCTAAAAAAAGCTTACGTCTTAAACTAAAGGATTTTTGTAAATAAACACGTGTACTTCCAAAACGTGAGATAGCTCAAGGATAGAACTAGAAAAATCAAAATAACTATTTTATGGTCATTGGGTCCATGAATGTTTTTATTTAGTGCTTTAGCCAATACAAAATTTTAATGAATATATGTTGAAATTGAGAATTCTACATCGTTTTAATAAATATATGTGTATGTTCTTTTATTGAATAAGGAAATGCGATACTCGAGAATGACAACTAAAGTTCAAATGACTCTTCACTAACTCCTAAACCAACATCAAATTCTTTCCAGTATATTGAATACATAAATTTTATAAGTAACTATATTTTGAATGTATAAAAGCACACTTGCCCAGCCGGGAAGCTCTGTTGGTTAGAGCATGATCCCAATACGCCAAGGTTCCGGGATGGATCTCTGGTCAGAGCACGTACAAGAAGCACCCACTGAATATGCGTAAGTAAGTGCAGCAACAAATGGATGTTTCTTTCTCCCCCTGCCTACCTCCCACCCCTTCCTCTAAAATCAATAGTAAATATTTTTTAAAAATAAAAGCACACTTTTTACAGTCACACAGACATGAGTACCTAATTTACAATGTGAAACTCAACATAGTCTGGTAATAGCACTTTCAGGTAGCCAGAATCTAAAAATTATACTTTAAAAAAGAACTAAACCAGGTTAAATTTAATATGACAGATAACAAAGAAAATATTCCACTTCAAATTTGCTTGAAAAGTAACTACAAATGCAATGAGGAGAAAAGCATTTTTTTTGGTTTGTTTTTGTTTGATTAACAAATAAACAAGATGAAGCTCTAAAGGAAATTTCCAAATCATATTTGTGGTTACTGTTAAAAACACCAAATAACACTTCAGACTTAGAAAATGCCACAGCTCCATCTAGACCGAGACTCAGACTCTAAAGAGTACAATTTGTTTTACGTACTCACACCGCCACACAAATCAGATCAACTTCACTACCTCATGGTTGATTAAATTTTCCTAACATTGCCCCTAAGAGGCCAAGAAAAACATGAGAATGTTGGTTTTGAAATCTTTGACTCTTAGTCAAAGACAAGCATTTTCAAAAGTGCAATACCTGGATTAGAAACTGGTAGTTCTCGAATTTTCACTGAAGTTCTTTGAACATAAAAGTCAACCTCTCAACATCAACGTATTAGATACAAATCAAACTAGAGAGAGAAAATTATTTCTAAAGCGGTGTTTTCTAAGTAACTTGCATGCTATACACTATATAATTACAAATCTAACTCAGTAATTTATTTTTTTAATTTTTTAAAAATTCATTGGTTAGAGAGAGAGAGAGAGAGAGAGAGAGACAGACAGACAGACAGACTTGTTGTTCCACTTACTTATGCATTCATTGGCTGAACCTTGTACATGCCCTGACCAGGGATCAAACCCACAACCTTGGCATACAGGGACAATACTCTAACCAACTGAGCTACCCAGCCAAGGACCCAGTAATTTATTCTTTTATTTCCTAACCTATGATATTTTTCACAACTAAGAGCAAGACAAACTTGTACATGGACCTGAGGTATTGTAGACATGTTAAAGGGACTTTTTAAGGGAGAAAAAAAAAAAAAAAAGCTTTCTTCTTAACCAGCAGAGAGCACTCAGACATGATCCGAAACAGAATGTGAGCAGACCTGGTAAATCGGGAGGATGATTAAAATAGAGGGGAGGCTCGGACCGGCATAGCAATCGTTTCCCAGCCAACTGGTGAGAGTCACGAATGCCATCATGCTGATTTTTTTACTCCACTGAGGATACCAAACATATTTCAAAAAACAAAGTAGAAATCTACTCACCTTGTAGTGACAAAGAAAGATTTTTACAAGCTTTTTACTTAAGCTAGAATGTCAAGGAAGCTTCCAATTTGAAAAGAACAGAATACAGATTTCAAGGAGAAAAAAGAGGCAGTCCAAGAGGGGAGGGATAGATAATAGTTCTACTTGCCATGGGTAGAAGGAGGGAAAAGGTACCTTTGTGGAAATTTCCACCTTCCTCTAAAGGACAGAAGAAAATAATAGGATGCACCAATCAACTAACAATATACCCTGTGGGGCCAGAGCGCTGAGAAGCTAGCTAAAAACATTCTCATTTGCCTTAGGCAAAAATATTCTTAAAATTTCGTTCCACAGCAAGTTTTCCTATCTTCAGATTTATACAGAAATGGTTTTCCTCATCCACACCAATGAACTGACATTTCTAGATAGGAATAAATTATGCAACCGTCCCAATAATTAGGGTCTCCTTGGACTACAATATGCACAGAAAGGTGTTCTGCCCCCACTCCAATAACAACAGCCAAAACAGAAATGCACCAGCACAGCCATCAGAGAAACTGTGCTGCTGTGTAAGGTAACTGGAGATAAGGCACTTACAGGAATACGCACGTCAATCTCTACCACTAAGAGGAAAGCCTATTCAACATGTCCACTCACCTTACTGAAAACTGTCCCAACAGTTATCAAACCCAAACCAGCATGTTATCTTAAATTAGATTAGACTCCTATCCCCAATACTGAAGAAAATATATAGTCACACCCTATGTATAAACACAATTTAAGTTCAAGATCGTTAGAAGAGACAGACGAAGCAAAATGCCACTGCCCTCGAACAGAGCAGCAGAGCAGCACGCAGTGGACCTGTCTCTACCGCACTCAACACCCACCGCAGACACGACCTCATCAATCCAGTGCAAACTTTGACAGCGGACTTCAAGTTCCTAGAAAATTGCTCCCCAAATGTTAGTAATCTTAAAGTATTATAATTCCAAGAAATGAATCATAGACAGCTAAAGAAAACATATAGAAGCCACATGACATTAGTTAAAATGATATATGAATTAGAATGTTGATAGTAAGTAAAGCTGGTTGCTGGGAACGTAAGAGTTCTCTCATGCTTTTGTGCATGTTTGAAATTTTCCATAACAAACTTTTCTTTTTATTAATTTATTTTTACTGACTAATAATAGGTCCAATTTTACACTCCAGAAATTGAGTTCTTGTTAAATATTTATAAATTGTGGGGAGAAAAAACAAGATAACTAGCAATAAGTGCCTATGGGTGTTTTAATACATAACAACCCCTAGGAAACAGAATCAACCCTATTTTACATTCTAAAAACTTAAGCATCTGAAGGGTTCACTTCCCCAAGATGATAAAGGAGCTTAAGTGAAATTCACAACCAAGGAAGGGAGGGAAAAATAAAGAGAGGGGAGAAAACAAGGAAGGCAATAGGATGGTTACCACCAGAACAACAAAAAACCACACCATTATACTAATACACAACAGAAAATTAGACAAATACACTTTCTAGGAAACTCCCCAAGTTAATAAATTCTTGTAGAATGACAAGAATTTTTACTCAATGACAAGTATTCAAGAAAAAAATACTAAAATATAATTATATTTAAAAACCTATAATTATTCCATTTCTGTGCGTACTTTACTATCAACACACCAAATCCTAAAGAAATCCCATTTCTCCCATGCTACTATCCAGTGAAATACATACACACCAAAATCATCCTAAACCTTAGTTATCAAACCACAAGTTTGAACAAATGAAGAAAAGACTCTGAAAAAATGTCATAACATACTGACAGTGATACTTGGTATTTGTGATCCAGCGGACATTAGCAGATCCTCCTTACACAAGGTGGGCAAAAGCAAGTATACAGTTGTGAGTACGTGAAACACAGAGTTTATCTATTAAATGTATTATTTTCTATACAAACAACTGTAAACCTACTTTTGTCAACCCCTGTATTGCAATTTACTGCACAAATACATTGCTCCCATCCTCCAGTGTTTCTATACATGTGAAAATTCTTTTATACTACATGGACCTTGCCCTGACTGGTTAGGTCAGTGGGCTGTGTGTCATCCCGCAGACAGAGAAGTCGTGGGTTTGATTCCCAGTCTGAACACATGCCTGGGTTGAGGGCTGGTTCCTGGCTGGGGGCATATAAGAGGCAATTCATCCCTGTTTCTCTTGCACATTGATGTTTCTCTCCCACACTTTCTTCCTCTTTTGCCCTCTAAAAATAAATAAAATCTTTTCAAAAAATAATATTTATTGTTAGTAATGCAAAACAATGTTGCTCTCCTTCCTTACATCGTAACTGACAAAATCCTAGTTCCACAATTTGTCTATATAAATTAGAGTAGAAAAACACTAATTTTAGTATGAACTGCTAATCTTCAGGAAAAAAATAATCAACTGAAAACTATACCTAGAAAATAATATATGTTATCTTTGCTCAGTAAATCTATCATAGAAGCAAATCAATTTCAGTGACAGGTAATTTGCATACTAGAGGCCCACTGACACACCTTAGCAAATACTAAAAAGGCGACATCTGTTCTCTAGCCTCTTCTACAACTGATTAATAAAAGCATCACCCTTTCCTGTTGAGGTACGCAATGTGGTCACTGTATAAAAGTCACAGAAGGGATGATTAAAATTCCACTTCCTTATAGGTTCAATAGACAAGATCATTTCAGTCTTGGAAGCTAGGCCAACCAAATCTTGACCCTGAGAGTGAAGAAGCAAACTCCAGCACCCTGCATAATGATTAACTATGTCATTAATTCCATTCGAGTTGAATATCACATTCATGAAAGCTCCCCTTCTCCTAGTACACATTTTAGGTTGTGTAAAGCGGGGGAAAATCCATCTTCCATAAGGCAAATCTTGATCATGTTTAGGCAAGGTGAAAACAATCCAGATAGCTTCCCATCGCCAATGACATGACTGAAAGATGCTGTCAGCCACTACAGCTGACCCTTGAACACCCGGTGTGAACTGCGGGAGTCCACTTATACCTTGTTTTTTTTTTTTTTTTTTCAATAAATACTGTAAATGTATATTATCTTCCTTATGATTTTCTTAACATTTTCTCTTCTCTAGCTTACTTTATTGTAAGAACACAGTATAGAGTGTATATAGCATACAAAATATGTGTTAATCTGCTGTTTATGTTATCAGGAAGGCTTCGGGTCAACAGCAGGGTATTAGTTAAGTTTTGGGGTGTCAAAAGTCATACATGGATTTTCAACTACAAGGGGGATTTGGTATCTTGTTGTTTAAGGGTCGACTGTATTTCACATTTAAGGTTCTTTGCAGTTATAAACCATATATGGCTTAGTGGTTAAGAGCTTAAGCTGAAAAAAAGAAAAAGCTTAGGCCACATATTCCCTAGTGTAAATCTCAGCAATATTACTTGTTATCCTGTGTCTCAGCTTCATCATTTACAAAGTGAATATTATACTAGTGAAATCTGTTCCGCTATAACATATCTTGGCCTTCAATTACCTCCTACAGAATTATTCAAGAGAATAATGTGGGAATAGTGTGGAAATTATGTTGGCTCAAATGTAATTTATTCCAACAGAATTAAAGAGAAATACTTAGCAACAGATAAAGATCTTTTAAAAAAAAAACCTGAGTATTTACAGAAATGTTTTTCTTTAATGCAAATAGTGCCTGGTCTAATGACTACAAGAACTATGCTTTTCCACCATGTGAAGTATCTGACAATCTGCAAATACAGATGAAGAAACTGCAAAGACATTTCCCCCGTATTAAAACAATGAAGTAATGAAGAAAGCCGCACCTGGATCAGATTTTTAGTACTGATAGAAATGTCTGCCTCCATCTCAATGAAGGAAGAAGTATAATGTGCTAATGTGAAAATAACAGTAGACATTTAACATTGCTAGTATTCTCATTATGGTTATTACTGATTCTTTCAGTATTCTGGTTACAAAATTCCACAGGTTTTGAATGGCCCACCCTAACCCTATTTTTTCCCAGTAAACCCTGTTATTTTTTAGCAAAACGGAGGCATTTTGGCAGAAGACCTATACCTACCTAGTAATTGTAAGAATTGTGAGAATTAAATTGGGTTAATACACACATCAAACAGAATCTGGCATGCAAAAAATCTGAGCTATTGCTAGTATATATTGTAACTCAAAACAATGAATTAACTTCAATTCAAAAGCATATAAATAATCTATTTTTCCCCACCGGAAGAACCATAGATCATCACATCACCATCACTGAATATAAAAATTAATCCCCCCCCAAAAAAAAACCCTGAAAATAGATTAAGAATCTGGTCCCTGCAGCTCCTAGGCTACAAAACTGCATAGCATGTTACTGTAAGGCACATGCACAGCGTGTTTCTTATAGTTGAGAAACATGGTATGCAACTATAAGAAAATGAAAGCATTTGTATAATGCATTGCTCTACAACTTTAAGACAAGCTATGAGGTCAATGGAGGGGACAGGAATTTTTCAGCTCCATTGTAATCTTGTGGGACCACCAGCTTACATATGGTCCACTGTCAACCAAAACACCATTATACAGCACATGACTGTACTATGGTTTATAAATAAAAATACCACTCCAATGAAGTCATTATTCATTGAACAAAGATCTTATTAGGCAAGGAGAAAACCCTTTTTAGTTCTCAAGCAATAGATTTATCTCTAACAAATATAGCTAATCAAGATCTCAACAGTTTTTCATCTTCCTATAAGAATACATAGAAAATTCATTCACATATCTCTCTCTAAAATTGCGATTTTTACAGAATATAAATTACTAAAAGATGATGGGATAAGTAATGAATAGAACTCTGAGAAACAAATGCAAAGACCCAGGAGCAACAGAGACCACAAAATGTATAGCACGGACATCAGATAGTTAGATAACCTTATTATAATAATAATAATAATAATAATAATAATAATAATAATGTCATATGGTGTCCAATTTGCTACCCAAAGTAAATATTCACTCTATAAAATCCCCAATATGCAAGCCTCTAAAATCTCCGGCAACAAGAAATTTTCTACTTCACAAAGCACATTTCAATCACATATATTAATCCTGGATAACCTAATTAAATCTTTGACAAATCAAAAAAGACACACAAGCCCTGGCTGGTGTGGTTCAGTGGACTGAACACCATCCAGAGGACAGAAAGGTAGACAGTTCAATTCCTGGTAAGGACACATGCCTGGGTTGCAGGCCAGATGGCAATCGATCGAAATCAAAATCAAAAATGAAAATGAAAAATGTCTTTTATTTTACAGAAAAAACTAAAGGGTCTTTTGGCCAACCCAATAGATAAGAGGAGAAAAAATGACTTTAAGAAACTTAAGCCATGGCTGGTGTAGCTCAGTGGATTAAGCACAGGCCTGAGAACCAAAGTGTTGCCAGTTCGATTCCCAGTCAGGGCACGTGCCTGGGTTGCAGGCTAGGTCTCCAGTTAGAGGCATGTGAGAGACAACCGATCAATGTTTCTCTCACGCATCAATGTACATCAATGTTTCTCTCCCATTCTCCCTTCCTTCCCCCCTCTCGAAAAATAAATAAATAAATCTTTAAAAAAAGTAACAAAAATGTGTCCTGGACTTTTCCTTTCAAGTACACAAAAACTATTAAAAATATTTTAAAGAATGTGTTAAAAAGAGATACTTCATAATATAAAAATGCACTACTAGATTAGTTCAGATAGGTCAGTATGAGAAACAAAAAGCTTACTTAGTTTCCTTGCGTATTAATTCACAAACAGAAAAAGAAAATTGTTTTTTCAACTCCCAAATGATTTCTCTGTTTAAAATGAATCGATTCAAATGGAAACAACTGTATACCCGCAGGAGCCTAAATGATCAATTCTATTACTTCTAAGAAATTATAAGGTTTCCAAAATCCACCAATTCACCCAAATTTCTTCTAATTATCAACATTAATAAATAATCTTACAATATCTACTCATAATCTATACAAATGTTCATATACTTTGAAATATGTATTCCTCTTCTGGAAATTTCAATGCACAAAATGCCTACAGAAGCACTTTAACAGCAAAAAAAAATTACTAAAAAATAATTCATCTCTTCATACGCTGAAAACTACAGAACTATGATGAAAGATATTAATTAAGGAAGATCTACATAAATGGAAAGATGATCCAAATTCATGGACTGTAGAACTCAATATTCCCCCGAAGTGATCTATAGATTCAACACTTTCCCATTAAAATCGCAGCCTGTTGGGGGTTTTTTTGTTTATTTTTTTACAGAAGTTGACAAGCTAATCCTACAATTCACATGGAAATGCAAAGCACCTGGAATAGAAAAAAAACAACTTTGAAAAAGACCATGGAGAACATAAATCCCTATTTTGAAACTTACTGCAAAGCTACAGTAATCAAGGCAGCTTGGTAGTGGTGTAAAAAGACATACAGATCAATAGAAAAGAATTAAAAGTTCAGTTAAAACACCCTGGCTGGTGTAGCTCAGCGGATTGACCAGGGGCTGTGAACCAAAGGGTCGTACTTCAATTCCCAGTCAGGGCACATGCCTGGGTTGCAGGCCAGGACCCCAATGGGGGCCATGTGAGAGGCAACCACACATTGATGTTTCTCTCCTTCTCTTTCTCCCTCCCTTTCCCTCTCTCTAAAAATAAAGAAATATATATATATATATATATATTTTTTTTTTTTTTTTTAAGAGTCCAGGTAAAGCCCTACACTTATGGACAACTGATTTTGGACAAGGGTGCCAAGGAAATTCAATGGGAAAGAAGATTTTGCAACACACAGCAGTGAGACAACTGGAGATACCAACACACTAACGTGATGACGCACAAAACATAACATTTTGTACGCTCAGGGCGTACAAAAATTAACTCAAAATGGACCATAGGCTTAAATGTAAGAGCTGAAACTGTAAAAAAAATCTTGAACACAGGATGTAAATGTTCTAAAATTAGATTGTGGTAATGACTGCACAACTCTGTAAACTTACTAAAAATCACTGAATTGAAAACTTAAAATAGGTTTTGCTATGTTTTAACTCCATAAAGATGTTTAAAAACAAGTCACTTGTAAAAAATCACAATGGCTGTTAAATAAATTCCAAAAACTACATAGTATATTGCAGAGCCAATAAGGCTAATAATACCTACATAGAAACAAACAAAAAGAAAATCATCAGGGGAAAAGGGGAAGGGTTTAGAGCAACAAGTATAAAAGACACATGGACAAAAACTAGGGGGGGTGGAAATGGGAGGGAGGTGGGGAGGGCTGGGGTGGTGGGCTGGGATGGGAGTAAAAGACAGAAAACTGTACAAGAACAATTAAAATAAAAAAATAAATTAAGAAGAAAATCATAAGGTTGAAATATAATGAATCCACTACCTAAAACAGCCAATAGTTATAATAGCATTTAATGCCCCATACTTTTTCATTAATTAAGGGGAGGGTGGAAAAGGGAAAAAGAGGAAGAAAGCGACAAACAGACATCAGTTTGTTGTCCCACTAATTTATGCATTCACTGGTTGATTCTTGTATATGTCCTGACTGGGGATCAAACCTGCAACCTTGGTATATTGGGACAATGCTCTAATCAACTGAGCTGCCTGGCCAGGGCCTGCCACACATTGCTTCAAGTGCTTTACAAGTATTTATAATCCTAGCTACGATGTGGTTTCCACCACTGTACAGATGGGGAAACTAAGACACAAATAAGTTTAAAAAAAAAAAAAAAAAAAAAACTTGTTCAAGATCACAAGAGTTTTGAGGTAATGAATCTCTTTCCCTCTTTACACAGATACCATTAGCCTATTACATTATTATGCAAATGAAAAGAAAACTAGTGGACATCATGGTTGCCTATCCAGAATCCATGCACCCCTTCCATGTCTTACCCAGGTTTTTATCAGTGTCTCCACCACCCCCCTCACAGAGCCCGGGTACTTCAGAGAAAACTGACCCATCCTTGGGTATAGCAGCTGGCCCAGGTTTGCTTAAGCCAACGAGCACATTTCAGTGGCCACAGTGATTTTGACCCAAGGTACAATCAGGACTCTGGTTTGGAATGTTCAGACAGAGGCTCTCTCTCCCCCAAATGCCACTGGCAGCCATTCTGCAACCACGAGGGGAACGTTAACAGATCAAAGCTGACATCTAAGAAAGCAGAACAGAAACGGCAAGAAACTGGTCTCTAATATTATTTTGTTTCTGTAAGTCTTACCCTACCTTTGACGCCCAGGTAAATAAGCCTATAAATCCTTTTTACTGTGTTTAAAACCAGTTTCAAGTTTTCTACTACTTACAACATGAAGTACAAATTGATTTAGGGGGAACCCATGAAGTATATTTCTAGAAAGGATTACTTGTAACCCTTGATGGCACATATCAGAATAAAAACATGTTCAATGATTATTTTTTTAATTAAGGTTCATATAAAATGTTTTAAAAGTCATTACATGTGATTTTATGGCCCACATAATTGATACTATTTTAACATGACATTTTAAAATTTTTTAATCTAGATTTCTCATTCCTGAGAAATCAAAGGTATTATAACATCGGGCCCCATTACTACAGGACAGCAATCAGCTGGGCTGGACTAGCAGCTGCCCCGTAAGTCGACAAGTACACCCTCCACACAGCCAGTACTAGCGGAGGCCTTGTGTGATGAGCTCCACGCCTATAAGTATTAAGATGATGCGCCACTGATATTCAGCAGGACCTATCTCAAATGCCATACAATGAGCACAGCAGTCCCCCCTTATCCACAGGGAGTATGTTCCAAGGCCTCTAGGAGATGACTGAAGCCAGGCATGGCACTGAACTCTATATATACTATGGTTTTTCCTACACTGCTTTTCTCTTAAAACTATTTTTGCACTTTGGGACCATTATTAAGTAAAATAAGGGTTACTTGAACACAAGCACTGCCATACTGCGACTAATCACTGAGACAGCTACTAAGTGACTAATGGGTAGGAGGTGGAAGCTTATGAATTGTTTGTTTCTGGAATTTTCCATTTATTTTCAGGCCATGATTGACTGCAGTTAAGTAAAACTGCAGAAAGGAGGGGACTATTGTAATGAAAAATAAGGAGGGGACTACTATAATGAAAAATTATATTCTATCTTTTAAGCTTCAACACTTTAATTAAAATCTTATACTCTTTGAACAACAACAAAAAAAACCCACAAAAACATGTATTTGTCACCAGACCATAGGAATTACTATTCTTGAATTAAATAGAATAATACTCTTAAATACCTGATGGAAGACTTAAACTCACCATCAAGTTCCTGAAAATGTCAATACATTAATTATTCTGGGTCCTGAAGTTTGACAAATAACTTTAGCATACAGATGAAGACAAAAATAAAGTGGTTTTGAAGTGCAACCAGCAAAATGTAAAAGTTGACCAGAAGTTTGAAATACTTGAATATGCGGGTGTACTGTTAATCAAAATTTATCTGTAAAAGACTTTCAAAAGAAATTATAGGAAGGGTGGTAAATTTCAAAGGAATTTATGGCACAGTAAATTCAGGCCACATTAACAAAACTGGGAGGCAGAACTCTACAAAAGAGAAAGAACTCTCAAGTTATATGTCTCTACCGCTAATTTAGACAATTTTGGGGGAATGGGAAGTTGCTTAATTTTAACAGTACAACTTTATTGTTTCAATTAGTTAATATGTAATCAATAAAAAACAACCAGTAGAACATAATCTATTTTAATAAAATGCCTGAAAAATAGAAAAAAGTTGCAACAGCTATAAATAATAGTGTGAATTCACCAATGAAAAACCCGGTGAAGACAGGACAAAAGAGCACGGAGGCAGACTCACCAGAATTGGTATCGTACTGGTTACGTCAAGTGGAAGGTCCACGGGCTTATCTTTTTAACGCACATCATTACTTAGTCATGTCATATATTCTTTTGTCTGTACCTTATTCATAATTTTAGAAATTTTTATCCAATGTACTGACTGTAACAAAAGTCAATAACCAACTGTCCGCATCCACATTCTGAGTGAAAACAAATGACCAAATGGTTTCTTACTTTTAAGGTTTTTTAAAACTTTTTTCCAAAGCTATCTGAATGTTAAATAAGAAATTAAATGTCCTGATGGAGGTTTCACCATTAATATTCAGAAACAATGATTTTTGTGCCCTTACACTGGGGAAAGCTATACTTAACTATAAATACCTGCTTAGAGGAGCCAACAATTCTCCACCAACTCAAGAGACAGATGTGTTCCTAGAAAGGTTGCCATTCTCAGAATCATCAAATTGTAGGCAAACTACTTAACTTTTTAGTGTCTCAGTTTTATCTATAAAATGAGACACAGGCATACCTGGGTAACATCACAGATTCAGACCACCGCATTAAAGCCAACGTCACAATAGAGCAGATTGTAACCATTTTGCTGGTGGAGGGTCTTGCCCTCAAGTTTAAAAAAAAAAAAAAAAAAAAAAAAAAAAAGTGCAACACCTGTGAGGCGCAACATAGCAAAGCACAATAACACAAGGTACACCTGTTGTATGTATTAGAGTTGTTGAGGGAAGAATTAAAAATCATGTAAAGCACCTGGCCCACTGCCTGGTAAATAGTAACTTTTAAAAAAGTCACTGTTACTTAATGCATTCTCTTCCTTGAGTAGAATTAAGGTGAAGGCTGGCAACTATCAATTAGGAAATGTTTAGGTGCACATGTATTAACAACACCGCGATGAACTACACGGCCAGATTCCCAGCAGTTTAGCTCCCCATATTTTCTAAGGACTAGCCAAGACCCTAGATATCCACGAAGGAGCATGAAAAGTACAAGGGAGAGGAAAGAGAGCAACTAATCTAATTCAGCAACTTTCTCTACACAAGAGAATGATGGTGATGAGTGGGTTAAACTGAACAGATTTTCCCTCTCCCTCTACTGGGACATCTATTGTCCTGCAAACATAGAGATGTGAAAGACTTAACCAATAACCTTAAAATCTCTACCAGGCCTACAGTGGTGGACAGCATACCAGCGAACTACTGCTACAGAATTTGGATTTTCCTTAATGATAAAATGCAAGCAACTCAAAGACCATGAGGAGTTCAAATCCTCCTGCCAGGGGAATGTTGCATTTCACACACAACTAATTATGGACTGTATCACTGCCACAGATTTGTGTTTATCATCCAAGTTACAAAAGGCTTAGAAGAAGAAAAAAGAAAAGTTTTCAAGTGTCTCTATTTTGAAGTAGGGGAATACATTAATCTACCATTTATCTCCTTGAGACTCACAAACTTAAGTCCCCACATACACAAGATCCAAAAAAATACCAGTAATTGTTGAAGCTGGATGACAGGTAACAGGGTTCTTTATATTATTCTATTTCATGTGTATCTGAACATTTCCCTAATGTATAGTTAAAAATATATGAGTGTACGTGTACATCTTATAGGTGTTTATACACACGCTCCCAATACAACAAGCTGAACAATAGGACATTTCTCTAGCAAAGTTTTCTTATTCCAAAAGTAAGTGGATTTCATCAAGCTACTTTCTCACGCTGGAAGTTGTATTGCAAGTGACCAGACTATTAGTAGAGTCTAGTGAAGGAAATAATTAACTGCCCCGGAATAAAAGGAGTCTAACCTTGAAAACATACAGGCAACAAGGAAAGGTGCTAAGCAATCATTACAACCACTGCACGTTCATTTTGCTCCCATGTGTTATGTCCTAACACAGGTGAGTATGTGGAAGAGGAGGAAGTACTTAAAAAACAAAAAGTAAATTTGGCCTTAAAGTTGATGGGCAATAGAATTCGGAATAAAGAAATCTAAAAAGCCCCCATTAGAAACAACCATTTCTAAGATCAGAAGACAGCAAAAGGAAAATACTACATATCCATCTTTTAACATAACATTCATAGCTCATAGTAGTATAACCAGCAACTTCCAATGACCACATGTTTAACTGCTAGACTTGAATTTACAAAATAAAGATTATGCTATACCTGCTGGAACCCTCTCTTTAAATTGCCATTTAATTTTCAAAATATAACCTTGAATTCAGTGCAAAATTTAATATTTGTTAGTTATGCCTAAAATAACACTAGTCAAAACTGCTCACTTTTCAGTAATCTTTCTTCAGTCCTATGAACAAAACTTATGTTAAAAACTTATATAGCAAACTATAACTTAGGCAGACTCAAAAAAGTGTAGTTAGGCAGCCTTACCGTTTACATTATTTCTCAAGCCCAAAAAAAGATCACAAGACTTTATTTAAAATGTCAAAAAGATATGCAAACTTACACATCCCTCCCCCAAAATTTATAGACTAAAACTCCTTCACTGGAACCCCGCAAAATATTTCCATTAGCAACATTTATTTTCTTAGCACAAAAGTGATCTGTTCAATTTCACAAAAGCTGGAGTATCTTAGTTTTACATAATTTCCCTGAAACTAACAAATACAGGAAATTGTTTCACTTAAATCAGTAGAATTCTGTGTTTCTACCCATGGAAAAAGCCATCATCAATCTAGTAAGGCACATGGCTCCTCCTTTAACGTCTTGTTCCTCAACCCAGTGAAAAGAATATATGCTTTTAAAATAGGCATCTACTTACCAGGTTAAAGACAGTTTCCACAATATCCCTATTGGATACTTCTCCAACTTCAACCAGTCCCGTCAAAACAGCAAATTTCATTCTGATGCCCCTGATGGGGAGCCCTGGTTTCAGGGACAATGCACCCTCTTCAGCTGAGGGTTCTTCTTTCCCTCCACCTCCCCCGTCATCACCTGTTGGTGGCGGGGAAGGGACATTATTGTCCTCACTAGCCATTTCTAGTTCACGGAAAACTAGAGTCACTATGAGACGGCAATCGCTGCACTAGTAATAAGCACACGCAACGCAAAAGGAAAAGGGTCACTCTTCCAAGTTGTGGAGAACCCCCAAAAGCAGTTGAAGTGGAAAGTCCTTGGCGTCGCCCTCCTCCTCTTGGAGAATACTTGTCCAATCTCTCTGCCCGAGGCTGACAACAACGCCAAACCCTATTGGAAGATTAGATAAACGTTAAATAGGCTAGGTTTTGTTTTAGGGTGCTTTAGGGAAAGAGAGGTAATAGTTATGGTGCGTCAACTAACTTACTGAAGGGACCCCACCACCAGCCCCCGCTCCTCCCAGCTCCAGGAGCTGGGTTCATAGTGAAGGCGGTGCAGGAGGCTCCTGAGCAGGTTCACTCCTCCCCCACTCTCGCAGGTTCTTGGCGCAGGGCAACCTCTCCATACAGGTGCACGGAAAGGGAAACTGTCGCTGGGAGAGGAGGGGTCGCAGGAAAGGAGGGGGCCCCAAGCTGCCATACAGCTAGAAAGTTACTCCTCACCCAGATACTCCGGATCGTCCTCACCCCGCGCCAGGGAGCCGCGAGACGGAGGTAGCTGCGAAGATCCGGGGCAGGAAAAGGCGGGGGAAGGGGGCGGTGATTATTCTCAGCGCTCGGCCCAGGGGGAGGAGTGGAGCACCTCGCGGGCACCTGAGGTTCATCAGGGAGAGGAGGGCAGGTGTGTTGTGGCCCGAAGGGCGGTGAGGCCTGGCGGAGACGGCTAGGAGAGAAGGGGATTGAGAGGTCAGTGCACCTGGTCGCAGCCTCCAAGTTTCCCTAGTCCGCTCCCCGGGAGACCGCGGCTGCACAGAACTCCATGGCTTCCTGGTCCGCCCCACCCCTGCGATCAGCCCTTGCAAAAACAACCGCGGCTGGGGCTACGGACGCTAGGGCTGAGGCAGCTGGTGGGGGTGAGGATGCTACTGGCCCAGCTCGCCCCGCCAGGGCCCCCGTGGTTGTCCCACTGCCCACTGAGGCTGCTCCGCGCCGCCATGACAGCGCCGAAAGCTGCCCGGCGCGGCGTGCGCGTGCGCGAGCGAAGGCGGAGGCATCCGCGCGGCGAGGTGGGGACGCGCGGGCGGCTCGGGGGTCTGGGTAGGGCGGGGACACTGGGCGCGGACTTCCTGGCTGGACCGCTGGTGAGGCACCCGAGTGGGCGCGGTGCTCAAGTAGTTCCAGGTGTGTTCCCCGCCCGGCGAGGAAAGACTTTTTCTCTCCTAAAGCCGGCTCCTCCCCCAACCTGGGAAGGTGATTTGCTAGTGCTGAGCCGGTGATTCTGACGCTCAGAACTCACGTTGTTACCGTAGGGTCTCCAGGCGCCGAGGGTACCCGCCCCCCGTTGCCATGGTGTTCGTTGGACTTGGAGAAGGACACCTGAGGGACCACTACGAGCCACAGAGGTGGCAGCACTGGAACCAGCTAGTCTGCTGCCTTTGCCTAAAGGGAACAGAGTCCCCACCGCTGACTGCTTTCAGCTGTTGCCCGCCCGCTGCGTTCGGCGAAGGCTTGGAAAGAGATTTCCACTGTGATGCCCCAGCAGCTGCCACCATTTGGGAGGGGGTGGGGGTGGGGGTCGCGTCCACGAGGAATGGGAGAGATTCCTTGATTTGCAGCTGCTGCCCCACCAAACCTTTCCCACATTCTAAGTCAGGGAGGATTCCTGAGACAGCTGCTCCAAACTGCGTGGAGGCAGGGTTAATTTTGCCTGCAGCTTTCCGAAGGGTTGTTGGTTCCCCCCCACCTCGTGATTTTCCAGTGTTAAAGTTAGGTTCACCTCCTCAGCTTACTTTAAAAGATAAATTATATCAGGAATGAAACCAGCACAGATCATAATCTCTGCCCTTCCCCTCCACCCCCACAATTCACAGTAAAGCATTCTTCCTGATGCGTTAGTGAAAACCAACCATATCATGGTGGTTTTTCACCCTTATGACTCTTTGAAGTCATAAGGCCTTTAAAAAAATATTTAAAATACTGGTAATTCCCTAATATGAAAGAGAAGCAAGTGGGAGTCAAAAGTTAGGAAGTACTTTGGAGGAGTCAGAAGAAAAAATAAATTATCATATATTGGTTTTAAGGATGAATAGTTTCCTAGAGAAAAGATTATTTGGGATGAGTTTGAAAATTAAACTGAACTTTAACTATCACGTGGACATTTGGGAAGAGGAAGGCAACGTGAAAAAAGACAAGCACAAGAGTATCTTTAGAAAAGTGTTACCTTTTTAAAATACTAAAATGAATTCAGCTGCACCAAATCTCATGTGATTGCAAATGTATGTTAAAGATTTGGTTTCCATACGTGGGTTTAAATACTCCAAAGATGAGGCAGACATTTTTCTCATGACTTGAATTAGTGATTGGTGCATTGCCAGGGTAAGAGGCAACATCAGTAACTTGCCATTCTTAAATCGCTGAAAAAAAACTAAACACCCCAAGTTTATAGGGTGTTTAAATGGCTTAAGTTTGGAATAGGGAGTGTGGTATGCCAGCAGGGGAGGGGCAATTTTCACTTAACCTTTAACACATCTGTAGGGAGGGAGGGAAAGAGGCATTAAACAAAGGGATCTTCTTTTAAACAAAAAAAAAAAAAAAAATTATTATTTTTAGAGCTAGGGGAAGGGAGGGAGAAAGAGGAAGAGATACATCTGTTGGTTGCCTTCTGCACAGCCCCATCTGGGGACCTGGCCTGCAACCTGGCATGTGCCCTGACTAGGAATCAAACTGGTGACCTTTGGTCTATGGGATGATGCCCAGCCCACTAAGCCATACCAGCCAGGGCAATGGGAGGCTTCTAACAGCATTTTGCTTTCTCAGATTTGAGCAAATAGTCTCATCTTGAGTATGTTAATATACCTGCCATGTAAGTGTGCTAATAATTTGTTAAATAAATAAATGCCCTCCATTAAGGAGGAGCAGATGATAGTGAGAATGCCTTAAACACAGTGCAATCACAACTACTCAGTCCAAATGATCTAGGGCTAAGGCAATGTCTCGTGGATGTGCCAACTCACTATTAACAATGTCCTGGTGAAACAAAAAGGGACAGAAGACAATTACACACACAAAAAAAAAAACAACCCTGTCAACAATATTTTACAATTATTCAGAATTATTCAACATCATGCTTTACAGTAAGAGTTGGCAGAAATCAGAGGTTCACTGCAGAAGGAAGCATACAGAAAGCAGAGGGGAAATTTTACTTCTAGTCACATCACAGTTAAAATACAATGGTTGTGTATTATTGTTTATAGAATAAGACCATGAAAGTGCTTCAAGGTCAACAGTCTAACAACTATTAAGCTCCTTCATGGAACAATACTTTTAACATTGTACATACTCAATACATATTTGGATTGAGTGAAGTTCTAAAGATAACTTGCTTAAATTTTTCTGGCCTGAAAACCCTTATTGAGTCTATACAACTACTGTCGGTTAGAGGAAGGAACATCTTGGTATATATGGCAATCTTAAAATGGATATACGTATCACATATAATAGAAACATACACTTGAAACCTATCTGATCTTATTAAACAATGTTACCCCAATAAATTTAATTTTAAAATCTGTTTCTATTTCTTGGTAGTACAATGGAAGTTTTCTAGTCAAAGGTCTTCATATGAACTATCAGTAGATGTGTTTATAAGGCTGCCTTCTTTGTATCCCTCTATCACACACTCAACTACATTTTTAGAGAAAAGGGAAGGGAGGAATAAAGAGATGTGAGAGAGAAACAAAGATCAGTTGCTGAACCTGCAACCCAGGCATGTGCTTTGATGGGAAATTGAACCAGTGACCTTTTGCTTTGCAGGATGACACCCAAACAACTGAGCCACACTGGTCAGGGCCAGGCTCAAGTCTTCTATTACTATCTAATTTGTATCTCTTTCTAATATTACCATCTTGACAGAATTAAGGACTAGAGAGCTTTCAAAATGTTAGGACTTAACTTCAGCCTACATTGATACCACAGCAAAAAAAAAAAACTAGATTCAGAACAGGAAGACTTAAGCAGAGGAACTCAAGCAAAGAGAATGTAATTTCATGATGAAATCAAGATTATTGATCTGCAAACCCTTACCTATATACAAAGAAAAGAAAATTTTGATAACAAAGGTGAGACAGGAGCTCTGACTGGTGTGACTCAGTGGGTTGGGTATCATCCCCCCAAAAAGTTCACAAAAAGTTCTCATTCTTGATCAGGGCACATGCCTGGGTTGTGGGCCAGGTCCCCAGTTGGGGGCATACAGGAGGCAACCGATCAATGTTTTTCTCTCTCTTTCTCCCTCCTTTCACTTCTCTCTAAAAATAAATAAAATATTTAAACAAAGGTGGGATAGGATTTTTCTACTAGAAGGAACACCCAACCCATTGAGTTGTAACTTCTTGATATTCTGCCCAGGTAAGAATTAAATGATTATGCCTACACAATTCGCTATGCATCTAGATATATATCCCTGAATAGGGAGTTTTCTTCAAGTTGTTACTATATATTGCCATGTGTAATGCACACATTTTTGCCCAGATTTTGAAGAGAAAAATAAGGGTGTGCATTATACATGGGTAGTACTAATCCCATAGTTTTAATTATTTTATTTATGGTTATGCATTGAAAGTGTAACTCTAAAAAGCAATAACAATATCCGTGTATTCAAAAATAAATGCCAAAATTCCTTTGTAATACAAAAAAAGTATCTAAAGATAAATAAATAAAAAATTGAATTAAAAAATTTAAACGAAAGATTTTTTTTTCCTGAAAGTTGGGCCAAAAACATGGATGCACATCATACACGGCAAGACATTACTCAGCACAGTTTATGATACCACAGGCCGGAAAGCTGTCGCCTTGGCTTGCAGCGCCCTCCTCGTTAGCAAGTCAAACATTGCATTTACTACCCATTAAAGTTGACTGATGTTAAATGAAACTGCAAATGTTAGTAACTTTTATTGATAATATTTTTATTTGGCATTAGACTCTGAGAATAATTAGAATTTAAGAGGAAAAGACATTGCCTACTCTTTTAGTTGGAAACTCAAAAGCTTAAGATTAAAAGTTCATGTGATTTTTCAATATCTAGACATTGAAAATGATCCTTATTAATTTTATTACATTTTAGGCACTTCTAAATTCTTTTTGGGGTGTTTCTTTTTTCAGTATGTCACACAGGTATAGAGCCTCTGAAAAGGGCAAAGTCTCTTCGCTTTCAGTAATATGCTAGCCACGGCATTCCTTTGAAAACCTAAAATGTTAATGCAGTATTTCCTGTAGTTGGCATAGATACAGACTAGCCTCGTTGATTTGTCTTTTCTGTTTTCCCATCTCTATTTTGTTTTTAAGTGGTATGTAAATAGGTGGCCCATATGCAGTGTCCTCTTCTGAGGGTAAAATAATAACTGTCATGAGACTTCAGTGAAATGTACCACCACCCCATCCCACCTTTGCAATCTATATAATAAGCGCATATCCCCAGAATGGCTGTAAACATAGTCAGCTAAATTCTGAATTACTTGTCCAGGTGCAGTCTATGAAAGGTCAGTGTCCCCTGAAAATGGTACTCATCAAGAGAGTAGTGGGTCTTTACATGAGAAATGAGATACCAGGGAATGGATGGAAGATGGTGAAGGGATTAACCAAAGAACATTTATGCACAACCCATGGACACTGACAACAACATGGGGATTGACTTGCAGGGGTGGGAGAGGGTGGGACTGGGTAGAGGTGGGGAAAGGGAGGAAAAGTGGGAACAACTGTAACAGCATAAACAATGAAAATAAATAAAATAAATTTTTAAAAAATTGTTAAAAGAAATGAGACACCAAGAAATTGACTTCAAGCAGGCGAAGAAATTACTTTTTATAGCCCTCATTTTCTGGGGTTTGAACTTCGAATTGCTTTCTAGTACTCCAAGTAGAGAAAGAAAGATGACCTCTGGAATGTAGAGGCTGGGAGGTGGAGTGGAAGAATTGAGGAGATGTGGTTTAGGGTGCAAACTTGCAACTAGTAGATAAACAAATCCTGGGGAACTAATGCACAGCATAATAATTATAATTGAAAATACTGTATTATAAACTTCAAAGTTCTCACCACAAAAAAGAATGATAATTATGTGACATGATAGAGGTGGTAATCATATTGCAATATATAAATGCATCAAATCAACAGTTTGTACACCTTAAATTTGCACAGTGTTTTATGTCAATTGTATCTCAATATTTTTAAAAAGAAAAAACGCTTCATGGAGCAAGGAATGCATTGAATCTTAAAGGACAAGGAACACAGTATGGCTTGAAAAAAGGAGAAAAGAGTGTTTAAGCCAAGATATCACAGTGTGCAAAGACCCAAAGGTGAGAAACATGGTTCCAGAGCCAGTGGGACCTCAAAGGGGAAATGTGCAATGAACAGTCGCAGCTGGAGTTTGAGATACAAATGTGGTGTCATCCACCATGATGAGAAAGATCACCAGGGCAAGTGTTGAGCTAGAAGAAGGAGAGAACTGCAGACTGTGGGGCTCTTGGTAGGCAACAACATGCCACCCTCCCTAGCCCCAAAGATATCCACATCCTGCCCCCCTGGAACCTATGACTGTATGACCTCACATGGAAAAAGGACTTTGCAGGTGATAAATTAAAGATTTTGAGGTTGGAGACTATCCTGGATTACCTAAGTAGTCCCAATATAAGTAATCACAGGGCCCTTATAAATGAAAGAAAGAGGCAGAAAGGTTAGCATCAAAGAGAGATTTGAAGATGCCACAGTGATGACTTTGAAAATAAAGGAAGAGGCCACAGGCCAAGGAGTTCATGCAGCTTCTAAAAATTAGAATAGGTAACAAAACAGATGCTCACCTGTAGCTCCAGAAAGAGTGTATACCTGCCAACACCTTGATTTTAGCCCAGTGAAACCCATTTTGGACTTCTGACCTCCACAACTGTAAGATGACACATTTGTGTGGTTTTAAACACACACACACACCCACAGAGGAAAATATATTGCCACCTTGTCATACATGCAGCTAGTCTCAAATATAGAAAATGACATCTTGGTGCTGCAATTGCCTACTTCTGTGGATCTTGGCCTTGGCCTTGCTTTACAATAACTTGGAATCTTTTTAATGCCTAGGCCAATTAAATCAGAATCTTGAGTGGGACTCAGGAATCAGTATTTTTTTACAGCTTCCCAGGTAATTCCAATGTAGGGGCAGGGTTCATAACCACTGAACTAACTTATTTTTATTTAATTCCAGAATACTCCTCTGATGACACATATATAACAGTAAGGTTAATGTTAACAAAAATAACGTGTGTAAAGATTTTAGTATCACTCATTCAGATTATTGGAAACAACCTAGAGTGTCCCTGCATGTTGACAATCTGGACTGTGTATTTCTATTCCAAACACAACAGTCTTCTAAATCAGAGAGAGAAGAATAAAAGCTCTTCGTAAAGAAAAAAAAAAATAACAGACAGTTGCTAGATTTCATGTAAAGGCAACACAGAAATAGTGTCAACTTCAAAATGACTTATTTCTAAAGTAAAATGTGGTTAGTAAACAAGAAATTATCATTTAGAAAAGTGTACTCTAATTTCCAAGATCGAAATGAGATTACTGGAAGTTCTATAATAAGCAACTAAGGAAGAAATAACTGGGAAAAATTATTTTATGTTATATAGTAAAATTAGAAAGGCTTTACTATTCTGCTAAATCCAATTTCTCTTAATGGGAAATTGTTAGACAGTTTAACTTTGTGTTTAAGCTATAGAAAAACAAAATGTCTTTTGCTTATGTCATTTTAACCAGTTGAGAAAAACCCAATATAGAAAGTAACACATGGCAGAACTGATCTAGTTCTAGTCCCATGAGTCATAATCATAGAAGCTTAGAAGTCAAAGAAAAAAAGAGAATGAAAGAAAAATGTATTGAAGTCCTGGAAAATGAAGTAAGACTATCTTAAGTGGAAAGAAGTTTAGTAAGCCACCCCCAAGAATATAATGCACATTTATTTCAGTCTTTCTGTTTTGTTCTTTACAGGTGGATGAGAATTAAGAATAGAATATAATTTTCTTTTTAATCAATTCTCCATCAACCATTATTAAGCAAGGTGGTAGTGTACAAAGTGAACAGAACAAATGAGCAAACAAACTTTGTTTGTTTGTTTTTTTAAGTTCTCAAATATTTGCTAGGAAACCAAAGTGAATTCACTTTTTTTTTACTACTGCTCAATTAATTCTGAATTGTGGTAATTCAGACAAGCTAGGTAAATTTTACCTTTTCACAATAGGAAGAATGGAAAAAGACAAGAGCCATATCTAAGTTTTCCATTCCAAATCCAAAGATTCATACAACTGGCTGTGTGAAGAATGAATGAAAGCAAAGAGACCATTTAGGGTAAACCTGAAATAACCTTGGCAGGATGAAGGCTGAGAGGGAAAAGAAGTATTTTGTTTTAAATGCATGTGTGTAGATATTTTAAGATAGATTTTTTAATTAGAATCAGAGGACTTCCTGATGTATTAGAGGTGAAGACGAGGAAAAGGGAGCGATAGAAGATGGCTTCTAGATTTCTGATCTGAGCAGTCGGTAGATATGCTATTTACTGAGGTGGTGATGACTGTCATGGAGCTGGAGGAATTGTAGAATCAAGGGGTTGCTTCACTAGCTTGTTAATGGCCTGGCTCCTAAAGGCATTTTAATTTTTTTTTTGATCTGAGGTAGATGGTGAAGGGGAGACTCAAGGCCAAGTCTGGGGCTCTTTGAAATGTAAAGAAAGCTGAGGGGAGCAGAAGAAACTATCAAAGAAGGTTAAGAAAGGGGAGGCCAATAACTTGACTTGGATGGAAAATAGTAGGGAGTCACAGAAGCCAAGGAAGGAAAGAGACTCAAGAAGGAGGAAAATGATCCGGATATGACTGTGCTTACTCATAACCCTGGTTAATAAGATATCAGCTAATGGAAAATTATGAGACATATCTGCACTGGTGGCTGCACCTGGGAAAGAAATTGCATTTGTGTCACAGCGACATTCATATGCTCAGTTCTCCCTCCCCTCTTTTCCCACACAATTTTCATTATCTGTCACAAAATTAATGATGGTACATTTGTTATTCCTCTCTTCTACTTTAAATAACACTGAAAGGTCTTACATAATTAGAAAAGAAATGCACATAAATTGCAGAAAGTTTGGAAAATATGGAAAAGTTCAAAAATGAAAAAATAAATATATACATCCATAACTGCAGCCCCCAGAGACACCATCTCTAGCATTAGGTATATATATGTATTCCCACTAAATAAATGTGTATTACACAATGGAGATCATGCTCTACAAATGGCTTGTAGCCTGCTCTTTTCGCTTAGAAATAAGGCATTAACATTTTCCATGTCGATAAATAGGCTTCTTTAAATTAAATGTATTGGGATAACACTGGTTAATAAAATTATATAGGTTTCAAGTGTACAATTCTATGATACACCTTCTGTATATTGCATGTATGTTTACCACCTACCCTCAAATCTCCTTCTGCCAACATATATTTGACCCCTTTGCCCTTTACTTACCCACCCACTCCTTTTTCCTCTGGTGACCACCACACTTTTGGTCTGTCTAAAGAGGCTTTTAAACATGGCCTTAATGACTGTATGTGATTACAGTACTGACTAGGCTACAATTTAACCAATTTTTGCTTGTTTCCAATGTTTTGCTATCATAAACATCATAAAATTGTGTACTAGTTAAGAGCAAAGGCTTTGACACATAACACATCTGGCTTAAATTCTACATTTGTGACTTATTGGTGTGTGCTCTTGAGAAATTATTGAACAAATTATTAAAGTTTCAGTTTCCTTCTCTATAAAATGACTATAACAATACTATTTTGTAAGGATTACAGATGAAGTACTTAGCATGGCATCCAAAAGCACTTAGTGCTTAATTTTTTTAAAGCCATTATTGCACTAATTAAAGCATATGTTGTTAAATGACTGTATTTTTAATTTTTGAAAAAAATTATAAAAGTTTTTCTGATCAATTTAATTATTTACTGTTCTCTTTACCAGCTAAGTCTGGTCAGCATTTGGGACATCCATATAATCTTTGATTCAGTCACAAATTCCATTAGTTTCTTGGACCAAAAGAGGCAATTCTTCAACAATGAGTTCCTTGCTCACTCAAACCATTAGGAATCCATGAAGCAAAACAATTCAACTGAGTTTTTCAGAGTCAGAATCTCCGATGCAATTCTTCCAGATCCCATGCAAAAGTACTAATCTGTTAAAATATATTTAAAAGAATCTAAAACTAAACACTACAGACTGATACAAACCCCTGCTCTGCCTGTTCTGCTCCTACCGTTGCCTACTTCCTCTCTGCCCCTTTTTTGTAGGTGGTGAAAGGAGAGAAGGCTAAGCAAAGTTCATTCGGCATCTAGGAAGCTGAAGAATTGAGTGACTAAATTCCATCTCGCCTAATACAACAGCCCCATCGTCCTAGACCCTCCTCCAGCACACCCCAGCTGCTCACAGACTGCACTAGGTTTCCAGCCTTACCAAATCCTTTCCCTCCTATGTCAACAAATTATTATTCTGACTTTGTAATAAGATGAGTTCTTGCTTACATCCTGGTTACCTTTTTATCACTGAAAATTCCTTCGGTGTTCCTACACGTAAGCTATCTGAATCAAAAGTTTTGGCCAGAAGAAGTTTCGGACAAAAGCAGAAGCAGCCAGATACCCTCTCCCCTCTATCGCCACTCCCTAAAAAACCTCTATTTTGTGGATTGTGGGTTGTCTACTGTAATCTCTTTCTGCTGGGTTTCTAGTGTGCAGAGTAAAGTGGAGAAAGTAGAGGTACTATGTTTACACAGCCTTTATTTCTATTTACAAAATTTCTTAGCGGGGTTTGCAAAGTTGTCTTTTCTTTTTTTTTCCTTCACTGCTGCACCTGTCGATCCAATTCTAAGTATCAGTCAAAGAGCAATAAGGAGTAGAGCCAGTTTCTGATGGGGGAAGTGGGAGGGGTACCCATCAAACTGGTTTGACTGCCTGAAGATGACTGAATGACTGATTACCCCAGTTTTAGAAAAAAAATGGAACATACAAAATGACATCAATCTTTTGATTTCCAAACACTGAAATGGAACTTGAAGGCTTGTAAACAACTATGAATACACTTTCCACTTTTTAACCATTTTAAGACTGCCAGGTAGACACAGCTTTAGAGAGCTGTATTGTTCTTACTAATATTACAGAGTTTATTGTGCCCTCTTGGATTGAAAAAATTATTACGTCTCCAAACACCTAAACCAATTGCTGGGTCATTGTGACAAGGAAGAAAGTGAGTCTCCTGGGTTAAATATAAGGTACTGAATCAGGGGCCTGTGAGTCTGTACAATTTAAGTGCTGGCATTTTGCTTCCCAATTTAGTAAAAACCAGAACAAAGGACATACTTAAATAAACATTCTTCCTGCAGGTCCCTAAAGAAGTCATTTCAAATAATGAAAAGAGAGAGAGAATTTAATCCTATTTGAGACCAGTTTCCTACACTCATTTAATGCTCCTAAGTTTCAATTTCATCATAAAACAGAGCTAATAATACCTACCACATAGGATTGTTCTAAGGATCAACTGAGAAAAGGATTACACTAGATCTGATCATCACTTTAAAAAGAAACTTTTAATATTTATAATGAACCTATAATACAAGAGAAAAATAATTTTTCTTTAAGAATCACACAAATTTTATAACTTAGTGTTTTTCTTAACCATTGGAACATTAGAAATAAATGCCCTCATACTCTGGAAAGATACAAATGATTCCTATCTTCAGAGTCATTTTTAACTGTCATTCCTTTTCACATCCAAATGTTCTCTGTCACTGGAAAAGAGACCAGAGATGGGAGTATAGGTACACCATCAGAATGAGTTGGAGAGGAAAGGGTCCCGAAAAGAAGGAAGATGACTCTGTCGAATGCCAAAGATAGGCCGGGAAGGATGAGGACTGATCAAAGCCCATCGGTTTTTCCGGTGGTTAGGGGGAAACTTCAACAGAACTGCCTCAATTAAGTGATAAGGAAAGCCAGATTCCTGTAAGTTTGGAAATGAGAGGGTAATGACAAATGACTGGAAGAGGATAGATCCTATTTCTGGGAAATGCATTCCTGCAGGGTTGACCTCCAGTCCAGCATGACACATCAGCGTCTTCCAGTCTGTGCTCCTGCGGAGACTTACACCAGTGATTTCCCATTTGCAGGATATTATTCTCGGTCTTCCCATTATGACCTGAGAGTACAATGTCAACCACTCTGAAATCCCACAGTTTCTTCCCAATTGCTCCAGCTTAATGTGTTCTGTGTTGCCTTGAAGCCAGTAACACGTAAACTGTAATTTTCTGACAGCACTTAACATGTTTAGCTTAGTATTAAACTTAGGTAGATGTAGCATTTCCTTTATAAGTTTGTAAGGAATAAACCAACTTTAACAAATACTAAAGCCTACTTTTCATATTAAGATACTACCTATTCAAATGGGTAATAGGTGTGTAGATACAGACAAGGAATTTTAAGTCAGGAAAATTAAATCAAGAGACTTTAGAGTTTCAATTTAATTCAAAAAACATAGTGGGAGAAAAAGAGGGTTTATGCAAAGTACACTCACAAGGAGACCTGACCATAAATTCCTAACTGGGCAGTCATGGTGGGTAGCCACGCCCCAGGCCTAAAGGAAGCCCTGCCCATTGCTGCTGTGCACTGAGGTTAACACACCTTTAGAATGTGCCCTTTCAGACCCCTCCTTCTAAAGGGGACCACCCTGAAGACAGTGTGTAATCTTAACTATAATGTAATCTGATCCCTGCCTTGCTTTCTGCCACCTTCACGTCATCTTTCTTACTTTCATAAAAGAAACTGCAAAACTTATTCTGCGAAACATTTGAGATCTTGCTCCACAGGATATATTGCCAGTCTGGCTCAAATAAACTCCTATAAAAATTTTCTATAGGTTTGCACGTTTCCTACCTTGACAGCATTTACTGAAAGCCTGCTATGTGCAAAACACTGTGCCCTCAAGGATTTAAGACCTAATGTAGGAGGTTAGCAAATGTTTTCTATAAATAATCAGATAGCAAATATTTTTTGCCTTTTGCCCTAGTCAGCATGGCTCCTTTGGTTTAGCATCATGCCATGTGGTGAAGGGTTGCCAACTCGATTCCTAATCAGGGCATGTGCCAGGGTTACTGGCTGGGTCCTTGGTCAGGGTGCATGAGAGAGGAAACCAATGGATGCTTTTCTCCCTTGCTCCCTCCTTTCCCCTCTCTCTAAAAAATAAATAAACAAGTATTTTTAAAAATATATTTTTGCCCTGGCTGGTGTGGCTCAGTGGATTGAGTGCCGTCCTGCAAACCAAAGTGTTGCTAGTTCGATTCCCCACACATGCCTGGGTTGTGGGCCAGGTCCCCAGTAGGGGGCGCACAAGAGACAACCACACATTGATGTTTCTCTCCCTCTCTTAGGTCCCCTCTCTTTAAAAATAAATAAATAAAACCTTAAAAAAATAAAAAATATATATATTTTTGACATTTTGGTCCATGTCACACTACTCAACTGCCATTATAGCAGGAAAGTAGCCATGGACACTCCCTAAACCAATAAGGGTGGTTGTGTTCCAATAAAACATTATTTGTGAACACTGAAATTTGAATTTCATATAATTTTCACATGTCATAAAGCATTATTCTTCTTTTGATTATTTTTCAAAAATATAGATAAACCTTTAACCCTCCATATGTGTGGGTTTTACATCTGCAGATTTAATCAACCTCAGATCAAAAATATTTTTTAAAAAAACGAAAAACACCCTGGCTGGGGTGGATCAGTGGACTGAGTGCTGGCCTGCGAACCAAAGGGTCACTGGGTCAATTCCCAGTCAGGGCACATGCCTGGGTTGTGGGCCAGGTCCCCAGTAGGGGACACAAGACAGGCAACCACACATTGATGTTTCTTTCTCTCTTCTCTTCTCCCTCCCTTCCCCCTCTCTAAAAATAAATAAATAAAATCTTTAAAAATATATTTTAAAAGTTTTATGTTTTGTTGACACATACTATGTAGTTAGGTCTAATGTGGCTGTGTCTATACTAAACATATAAAGACTTTTTTTTCTTGTCATTATATCCTAAACAATACGGTATAACTATTTACATAGCATTTACATTGTGCTAGGTGTTATAAGTAATCTAGAGATGATTTCAAGTAGACAGGAGGATGTGCATAGGTTTATAATGGTTTATAATACTACATAACACCATTTTACACAAGAGACTTGAGAATCCTCAAATTTGGACATACAAGGGGGTTCTGGAACTAATCCCCTATGGATACTGAGGGACAACTGTACATATATAAAGAGAGAAGCTAAGCAAATGTGATAAAATATTAACAACTGAAAACTAGGTGAAGGGCATATGGATGTTCATTGTACTATTTTTTTAACTGTTCTGTAAGTTTGAAATTTTTCAAAATAAATTTTGGGAAATTTTTAAAGTAAGGAGAGCTAAAACAAATGAAAACCATATTTCAGTGATAACCATACATTCTGTAAATTTTATACAATTTACATTTTTGGAGTCAGGAAATCAGTGTCTCAATATACGGGGTAGGTAAAAAGTAGGTTAATAATAAGAATAAATAATACAAGAATAAACTGTTTTGTGCACATGCAACTGCAAACCTACTTTTGCCTACCCCTGTATATTCAATAAGGTTTATAATCAATTTTAAATATCATTGATCTAAAATACTCCAAAATAGTTCTATCCCATCAGGGAATTGTTTGTGGGTAACTTTAATTTTATTTTGGTATACCTCGCAATATTTTTTAGCTTTGCTGTAAATTAACTGTATTACTTCTATAATCAGAGCAAGTGGCTCTTTTAAGTCCTTGAAATATTCATCTCTTCTATGCTATAAGTAAAAATGAAGAGAAACAATTAAGATCATTAATTTTAAAAAAATGAGTACACATAATCCAAGAAGGATTATTGCCCAGATTTCATTCTCTGCAGCACTCTTACTCACTCAACTGAGGCAGTCACTCATTCATTCGTTTATTCATCAGTAAAATAGTATCAGGCCCGGGCTGCTATTTACACAATTTCAGTGACTGCCATTCACAGAGAATATTTACATATTTACATAGACCAGCCATCCCTGGAGTGTGTGAGACTTAGACACTAAGCAGGTAAACAGTCCAGGCACTTTGTAAGCCCAGAGGTGGTTAAAAAAAAAAAAAAAAGCAAACAAAGCAGTTCTTACACTGTATTCTAATTGCACATTTCATTATTTCCTACAGTCCAATGTAACCCTGTGAGGACAGGAACCACATTCAGGGGTGTCCAACCCCTGGCCCACAGGCCACATGCGGCCCAGATGGCTATGAATGCATCCCAACACAAAATCGTAAATTTTCTTAAAACCTTTTTTTTTTGGGGGGGGGGGTTATTAGTGTTTGTGTATTTAATGTATGGCCCAATACAACTCTTCTTCCAGTGTGGCCCAGAGATGCTAAAAGGTTGGACACCACTGATAGATGGTAAGTTAGATTTCTGAAGGAGGTGATAACTAATGAGTTTACCAAGCAGAGGAAATACAGAGTCAAAGAGGATTTTGCCAGAAAAATAAAAATAAGCGGGAAGGCAAAAGAGGTCTGAATGAATGAAAAGTTCTGTTTTTCTGGGGAAGAGAATAAGAGAATGGAGAGAGACCCATCTTAAAGAGATTTGTGAGTCATGATAAAGAATTGTTTTAAAACATTTTATTGTATTTTTTCCATTACCTTTTAGTCCCTTTACACCCCCTCCCCCCAGCAATCACCACACTGTTGTCCATGTCCATGAGTCCTTTTTCCTTTTTGCTCAGTCTGTCCACCCTCTAACCTCTCCCCACTAGCTGTCCCCCTGCTCTCCACCTGAGTCTGTCCAAAAGAGTTTTAAGGATGGGAATGGCTTGATCAGATTGTGCATTCCCAAACCAGACACTGGCCAAAAGGCAAGATCTTACTGAAGACAGGGAACCTTGTTTACAGCTAAAGCCTAAAACCAAGGGTACACAACTTGGCTCTGTAGTAGACTGAATTTAGATGAGGAGAAAAATCTTAATTTTTTCTAATCTAATTGAAATTTAGGAATTCCTCCAGCTATAAAAGTAGGCAATAAACCACAGTACTGCTAACAATATCTGTGACTTTACAACCAACAGAAATCAGGTGTTTTCATAATACCTTCCAGTTATTGTAGATATCTCAAATATTGTTTATTTTCATCACAGTGAAATCATAGTAGTTATTATACCTGCTGCTAGGCCTTATTATTAACAGATTAATAAAGAAATACCTAAGTTGCAGTTGTATTGTGAATCCTGGTAACTGCCCTGCAATTACTGTTTCCTGCTTTGTACATGTGAAAACATCCCTCCCCGGAAGGGTTCATTGGCTTTACCAGTGGACAGACAGGACTGCGGCACAGCGAAGGCTTCAAGCCCCTGCGCAGGCTCAGGTTCTCCTGCAATACCTGTAACGCCTCTAAAGCACCAGGCTCCCCTCACTGACCCCCACCTACCTTCTCAGTCTCTTCTGCTTCAAATGCCAGTTCCTTTCTCCACCCTCAGCCTAGCAGCTTCAGACTTCACCTCAGGATTCCCTGCACCCACCCCACTCCCCACGCAGGATGCCCTTTCTATGTACTGTCATGACAACCTGCTTTTACCCCAAACATAGCATTTACCACATGGACCTGCATCCCACAATTTAGCATTTGAAGTCTTAAATGTCACAAGTGGCCCTGAAACTCCAGGACATGTGGTAGTTTGTCAGTCTGCTCAGGCATGAAGTAGGATTGTTTCTGCTGAGAGGGAGTCACTGAGCCAGTCAGGAGATTGACCACCCAGGGCCCACATTGCTACATGATGCTATTTACTGCCCATAACAATGCTATAAATAAGGTGATATTATCCCCATTTTACAGAGGGAGAATTTGATGAAAGCACAGATTAGAGTAGAATTAGAGGATCTGGAGATTATTAAAGGTCACATCTGTTTAAACTACTGTGTTGTTTCTGACTCAACTATAAGGAAGTGAGCCCCCTGAAGGTAAGGACTAATCCTTAATCTTGGCACCCCTTGTGCACATAATGGGCCTGACAGTAAGTATGTGCTCAGTGAATGGTTTTCTGATTAATGAGAGGAGGAGTCCTAAGAATTCTGTCTTCCCTCACTGAAAGGGGATTTCCTGCAGGTCATAGTCTCTAACTTGATCCCATTGAATTCCCAGCTCCTGGAAAAGTACCTGGCTCATAAAAAGTAAAAGTATTTATTAATTCACTGTCTAACTCTACTTAAATTTCTGCTTGACACCTAACACACATTTTCTTTTCTTGAGGGCTGTCTATAAATGTCTTTGAACAGTAAAATAATGTACAAAAGCATAAATAAGACCAATTTTATAGATAATTAATAATTACCTTCAGTTTTAAATTTTTCTATTCTTTGGAGTAACTTGAACATCACTCTTCTTGATTATTACAGGAAGTTTTTCCTTATAAAATATGGGGAAGAAATCTATATTTTGATTTGTCTATTAATCATCTATAAAAATACAACTGGTACATAGAGGTAAGTGTGCTTTTATATAATCATATTTTTCCTTAGGTCCAAATATAATAAAAATAAAATAATATTTTATTTATTAGTTTCTCAGGCTAATATATTACCTTACAAAATAAAAATGATTGAGGTAGAAATAAATATAATCAAGGGAAACTCTTCATGAAAACTTTTATTAAACTGTAGAATTGACTTAGCCTTAAAATTTAATTTTGAGAGGGATGAAATTTTATGGTAGTATTACATCAAAGGAAGAAGAGTACATCTCTTTTCATGTCTAAAGTGTGTTAAGTATAAAAAGTGCCCTATCTCAAAATGCTTCCCTTCCTGAAGGATCCATAAATAGGCACATAAGATTCAAACAGGAAATGCACAAATTTCTACTTTAAAGCCCCTTGCCCTTTTCCCTCATTAGCTTCAGCTGAACTGAGCTTGCTCAGAGAGTCACTAATAACTATGTGTCCCATGTATATTTAGAAGCCACCTCGTAGAGGCATTTGTCTTTGCCACTAAGTGTGGAGTTTCAACAGCATTTTAGCATTTCAGTTACTGTTTCTGACATATCACAGAAGCCCAGCTTTGTAAAATTAATCACTTTCACTTTTTAAAAATAATGAATTTTCATGTCATAACAGACAACAAAAGCATTTGGCATTATTTCTTTTTTATATGCTATGCAATGAAAATAAATTTACTAATGATCTTTAAAACAAATTTTATAAATGTATAGATAAAATGTAATAAAAGAAAAATGGCTTCAGTTTTTTGTAAATTTGGTGATATGTTGACACATAGGAACATTTTATTGAACCCTAACACATACTGAGCCTACATATAAATGGGGTGATATAAGGCATCAAAATCATCTCCTGTCAGTGTTCTACAGTACCTAAAAAGTCAACAATGAGAATAGTCATTTAAAATTTTCTTTTTTCCCCTTTTTTATTTATTAATGTATTTTTATTTTTAGAAAGAGGGGAAGGGAGGGAGAAAGAGAGGGAGAGAAATATCAGTGTGTGAGACATATATCAACGGTTTCCTGTTCCTGGCCCGCAACCCAGGCATGTGCCCAGACTGGGAATTGACCTTTTAGTTCACAGGCCAGCACTCCATCCACTGAGCCACACCAGCCAGGGCTAAAAATTTTCTTAGCACACAAACATTTTCACTGTGGTAAGTCACTCTGTTAATTTCATCTAGGACTTCATTACTACCTACCATCTAGAGGAAACCATGGCCCTGAAGAAATGGCACACATAACAGGTAAGTTTTTATGGAGAAAAAGTTCTGCTACAGAAAAAGGCCCACATCTTGATATTCCAAAGTAGGGACCCAGCATAACCAGGGATGACTGCCTCATCGTCTTTCTCTACAAGTTCCAATCTCAAGGAACTTCCCTTAAGTTGGGAAAGAGGTAAAGACATTTAGCAGTGTTAGTCAAACCTCACACATATGCCTTGCTAAGTGATGATTCTAAAAGACAAATCCCCAAAATTTCCACCCACAGCACAAAAGAGGCAAAGATTCTGTTCAGATCTAAAGAATATTACGATCTTATAACTAAACAACATTAAGTTAATTAAGAAAACATTTCCTAAATGTTTCGGTTAGGATGACATCGAACAGAGGCATTCATTTCACTTTCCTTTCCAACACCACCAAAACTAAAGAAGTACAGGGAAAACACAGAGCAGCATCGAAATTTGGGAAGCTGGAAACAAAATGGACCAATGACTGACTTAGTTCCAAAAAACCTGAATCCCAAGACAGTAGGAAAACTAAAAACCAACTCAATTTATTCTACAGGATCTTCAAAAGGCATTGAAAGTAGCAGCAGCAGGAACTTCTGGAACTTGCAGTTGGAAAGACTAGGATAAAAGCAGTTTGTTCTCCCTGTTCAAATGGGGAGCAACTGCTCTTTCTCAAGGTTGGTGATAGAGCAGACATTCATGCTCTGAAGAAAGTAAAACTTAGGTCACTAGACTATGAAAGTGCCTGGCACAGCTGAGGGGTAGGTGTTGTACCCCATACAGTGAATTTATCACCTTTATGCATACTGAATACTTACTGCAAAGAACCCCATCTCCCTTGCCTCACTTAGTGCTGAGAATGCTAGCACCCGGGCTCTTATCCACCTGACTGGAGATTAGTTGTCTCTTTCCTGGTAAATGTAACTCAACAGGTAAACTTGCCCACCCAACTTCCCCAACAATGAAGTGTAAGTCACCAAGCCCCATATTCAGTACATTCAATGAGTTTTCAAGTCCATCATGTTTAATCATGGGGTTAAGTCCTCATGCTTAATTGTAGGATTACAGAATCAAAGATTACCAGTTATCAAGGGAATCTTCTAAAGTAAAAGATACAGACAAATACAAACAGAAAAAAACCGCAACTTGGAAGAATCAAAGACTATTCAGGGAGAAAAAAACCTTAAAAAGAAAAAAATGTCATTAGTATTTTTAGAGTTAATTTTGTAAAAAAGCATCCATGAAACAAGAACAGGATTCTTAAAACAGTAATTCTCAGAAAACAAAAAAGTCCTTGGGATTTAAAAGCTTGTTAGGAGAAGAAAAAACAAAACCTTAAAACACAGGTTAGAAGATAAAGTTGAAGAAAGCATCCCTGAAAGTGGAACAGAAAAAACAGAGATGAGAAAGACATAAAAGATGAGAAAAGCAAAGGAATAGAAAAAGTAGAACAAATGGAAATCAGGAAAATAATTCAAAAATATTACCAGAGTTTAAGAACTTGAGTTTCCAATTAAAAGAACTCACAGCTCTCTTTCTCCTCCCCGCAACCCCTCCAGAGCATGCCTGCTCGAATCTTTTTTTCTTTTGCCTCTATAACTTGTTTCCTTAGCCCAGGTTTTTACAGCTCATTCTTAGTACCTCTGTAACTATCTAAATAAAATTTCTCTTATAATTTGGGGGGGGGGGAGGGGAAGAACCCGCCAAGAGCTGAGGAAAACCAGTGAAGATGATTCTTAATAAGTCACCATTGTGAAACTTCAGAACACTCACACAAAGAAGTGACTCTACCAGCTTTCAGAGGGAAAGTAAACAGGCTGGTAGCACACAAAGGATAAAGGAACAACAGTTTCGGATTTCTCAATTGCAGCACTAGAAGCAAGAAGATAGGCTTTCAAGAAGCAAGAGAAATTCATTAAAAATTCGGAACAAAATGCTCTCCAATGTAGAATACTCTCCCCAGAAATTGTAAATCAAGAATGAGGACTGAGCCCTGACCAGTGTGGCTCAGTTGCTTGGCTGTCATCCTGCAGAGCTAAAGGGTGCTGGTTTGATTCCCGATCGAGGCACATGCCCAGGTTTCACGTTCGGTACCCCAGTTGGGGCGTGTATAAGAGGCAACCAACCAATGTGATGTTTCTCTCTCACATCGATGATTTGTCTTCCTCTCTTCCTCCCTTCCCTTCTCTCTAAAAAATAATATTTTTAAAAATACTACACTTACTAGCAAAAGAAACTTCTTTAAAAAATGAGGATTGAACAAAGATCTTTTCAGACATTCAAGGTCTCAAAGAATTTATTTCCCATGTATCTTTTCTTAAGAAGTGACTAGAGGATGTACTTCACCAGTAAAAGAGATTAAACCGAGAAAGATGAAGATCTGCAGTACAGGGAGTTAGAGCTCCAACAGAGAGGAAAGGAAACCCCAATGTCAGCTGTGCCCCACACATTAGGGCAACAGTCCAGGTGGGGCAGTACAACTCGAGGATCAGGCATGGTCAGCACTGTCGTCACCAAGATCCGCTCTGCCATTACATCGTTGTTTAGCCTGAAGACAGAGTGCCTGGGTGAGCCTGACCCGGGTACTTACGTGTGTTTGGCCTGTCTTGACCATGCGTTGAAGTTCTGCTCTCCTCTTCATCTGACGACAGTCATTTCACCCCAAAAGATTCTGGCTTGACTTGCTTCTAAAACCTAGGGATGGGCCATAGGAGATAAAAGCAGAAACTAAAGAACAGCGCTCTCTGTCTAACCAAACTGCAGCTGGGTAACCGGTACCTGATCCACACTACACCCCTGTCAGATGGGTGAGTTCTAATAAGCTCTCTGCTTCCCAGGAATTACTGTAGACAGAGAAAACCTCTTGTGAACTCTCAGAGGGGCTGAAGCCAGACTTTGTTCAGCATATTTTTTCCTGATAGCCTTCAACAAGTGATGACAATATTGCCTTTTCCTTATACAACCAGGTTTGTGATTGCTACTCTAGTGTTCAAAACTAAGTAATATATTCTTTAGAGATGTAGGCACAGATAGTGGGGTTCGCGGGAAAGCCAAGGAATGGAGGACACAAAATCAAAACAGGTGCCTCTTGGGAGAAGGGGTTGTGACGGAGAGAGCACGCAGAGCACCAGCACCAGTGATGATGCTATTTCTTCACCTGGGCGGTGGGTACACCAATCTATCGTGAGTATTAAAAACTATAGATATGTGGTTTATACACTTTATTTAAATTATTTAACTGCATCTTATTAAAAGACTCTTCTATTTTATAACCAACTGTGATTTCAGATCTTAATCAAATCTGAAGTGCTTATGAAAACTTCATCTCTCCTTGTGCAACTACTTGTTTCAAATAAAAGAAACTAAAGAAAAAGAAAAACCTCATTTCTCCTATACTCATGGAACATTCCATCCAAAAGGAAACCAAATGATATAACATTCCTGCTATGTAGAAGACAAAACAATTTTCTCCCAAATAAGCACAATGGAACATGCTTTGTACTAAGTTTTCTTTTCCTTGAACTGGCAATATACTCAGTTATCCTGTAAACATAACAACTTAGGAATATCTGCTCAATATTTGTGATAAATCTATAAGCAGCTCTATAATCTATTTAAATAAATTAACATTATTTAATTAGGTAATTTAATAAAAGTATATTGAAATCAGATTTTAATGTTGCCACTAATTTACTGATCTCAAAATTATTTACCCTTTTCAAAATACTAAAGTATGTATTCAGAGTTGCTTATTAAATTAATTGGGGCAATCTTAAGTGAGCCTGCATACCTTTAGTTTTGAGACTAGCTGATGAAATACAGAGATATTTTCGATGTCCCTGTTTGGGATTTTGGTTTGTTTTATTCTTAATTCCTAAATTATTGCTGAGGTCAGGTAAAGGAATTTTACAAAGGTTCAAAATAACATGCAAATATTTTTCTAGCATGACTAAATATAAGCTATAGTTCAGAAAATTTTAATATTCCTCTGAACACATTGCTTCAGGAAAATATCTACTTTTACTTATGTCCAGGGGTTTTCTGATTTAGCACTCATGAAAACTGCAATTTGCCTTATACCTGAAAAAATGCTAATTATATCTACTTTTTCTAACATGTACTGCAATTGCAAAGTAAATGTCCATTGAAAACTAAAAATAAGTCAATTGTTCTAGTTATCAATAGCCTAAGTGCTTTCCACAAAATTCCCTATCGTAAAAAGTGACCTCTTGCCCTGGCTGGGTGCAGCTGGTTGAAGCATCATCCCTTACATCAAAAGGTTGTAGATTCGATTATCAGGTCAGGGCACATACCTAAACTGAGGGTTCAATCCCTGGTTGGGGCGTGTATGAGATGCACCAGATTGATGTTTCTCTCCCCCCTCCCCACTCTTTCTCATCAATAAATATATCCTCAGGTGAGGATTAAAAAGTAATAATAATAAAAGTGAGTTCTTCCTAATTAACTAACTAATTAAACAGAAGTTTATTGAGTACCCATATGTGCCAAGCACTGTACAAAGCACTTTTGATACATCAGTGTACAAAACAGACAAAATGCCCGACCTCGTGGAGCTTATATTCTAATGGGGGAACAGATGATAAAAATATAGGTACATTATATAACAAGAAAGACAGTAAAAAGAAATGTTAAGGAAAATGTAGTAGGCAAAAAACGTGTATGTCATGAAAGTTGTAATCTTAAACAGAGGAAGGCCTCTCTGAGAAAGTGGTGTTTGAGCAAAGAGTTAGGTAACAAGGACCTGAGACTTGACACTCTATGGGAGAAGAGCATTTCAGGTAGAGGAAACAGCAAGCACAAAGGCCCTGAGATGGGAGTGTGCCTGGTGTGTTTGTGAAGAAGGCCAGTGTTGACTGGAATGGAAGGAGCGAAGATAGCTGTAGATGAGATCAGAAAACTAAGGGGCCAGATCATGGATGGCTTTGTAGGTGAGGCGTGTGATGGAAAGCCATTGAAGGGGGTCTTGTGCAGAGGGACAGACATTGTTGGCACCAGGGTTTGAAGAGTCTCTCTGGCAGCTGATGGAGAACAGGCTGAAGGCAGGGCGAAAGCGCAAGGCCAGTGAGAAGAATCCAGTCAAGAGATGACGACAACTCTGACCATGGTGGTAGCAGTGGAGGTGCTGAGAAGTGGTCAGATTCTGAACACAGTAGATTTTGAAGATAGAGCTGATAGGTTTCAGGTGTGGAATAAAAAGAGAGAGAGAGGAGTTGAGGGTACTTCTAAAGTGAGCTGCTGGAAGAATTCACTTGCTATTACTGAAAAGGGGAAGGCCCTGGGTTTATAAACGTTGTGAATTTATTTCTAAATAATGTTTCCTTACTTATCAAGGTATTTTATGGTGAAAGACAATTATTTATAACTGAAAAGCAACTTAATGTGGGTGACTTTTTTATTCCAGAGGATCTGGCAAATGAAAAAAAAATATTCACGATTATTCTTTCAAAAAGCACTTCTTATAAAATTGATAAATGTGACTTGCAATCTTTGCTCTGAGCTGCTTAAGTCCTTGTTTTTCATTGTGATTGTTAAAGTGCTGGTGACACATGCCAGTGTTTTCTCTACAGCGCACTTTAATTACAGGAATTACCTCTTAGCCTCTCCATCTTCTGACTTTTAACTATATTTATAGAGAATTATATATAGAATTTCCACAGTGACTACTCACTGCCCTATACTGGTAACTCCTGAACCTGTTTATTATGATGTAAACAGAACAACAATATGTACCTCCACTTCACAGGGTATATTTCCCTATAGTGTTCCTTTCCATTACACAAATAATCAAAATCTAAAAATATATGCTCTTCTCTTCCCTTTTCCTTTCTTGAAAAGTAAAATTCTCTGCTTTGAGGGCTTTGCTCTTATTTCAACAATGGTTACTATGCCTGCATTTTATTCTGGTATTTTTTAATAGAAATATATTGTTTATTTCTATTAACTGTTTTTGTTTTTAAGATTCTAGAATTCTGTGTTTACTGCCATGGTGAGTACTGGTCTGTTTTATATTCTTTTTAACCTTAAAATTAATATATAATCACATGTTAGAGTTGGTTGAAAGCTTGGGAGTAATCTAATTGGTCTTAAGGTCTAAATAAGCAGGCACCCACGCCATTTATTTTAGCCATTTCCAGTATCAGGGAGCCCACTACATCATGTAGCTGTCCACGTATTTTTGAAGAGTTCTAATTGCTAAAGTTCTTTCTCACAAATGATTAACGTTGGCCTTACTATACCTTCTATCAATAAATCCTGGGAGCTACAAAATGCACAACTGCCTTTGATTCCGATATCCAGGGTTATATTCACAGATCAATCAGTAACTAGTTATGTGATGTTAGGTTAAATCATAACCACTCTGAGCCTCACTCTTCTGATCTATAAAATGAGGATGTTGGACCACTGAATACCTCTTCTAGCTCTTAAGTCCAGGTTTTTTGCAGCTCTTCCATAGGATTTTATGATACCTGAGAGTAGATATCAAATTTCTCCCTAAATTTACCTTTTTCCTACCCTAATGCCCTGAATTCACTCAATGATTCCTTGTCTGACAAAGTTGCTAGCTCCTCCACAATCCTTATCACCCTTCCCCAGATATACTCTAGATGGTCAATATGCATAAAGACAGCACTCAGAACTGATGAAAATAAATGTTCTAGATATCGTCTGGGTACTGAGTTCCATGTTACTAGTATTCCATTTTCCTTGTATTAGTTATCTATCATGCATAACAAATTACTCCCAAATTTAACAGTTTAAAACAGCTTCAAATACTTATTAATTCACAATCCCATGAGTCAGCAATTCAGAAAAGACTTAGCTGAATGATTCTGGTCTGGGGTCTCTTGTGAAGTTGCAATAAAGTCATCGACCAGGGCTGTAGTCATCTCAAGATTCAACTGGGGCTGAAGAATCTCTTTCAAACTCATTCATGTGGTTGCTGGCAGGCTTAACTTTCTCATGGGATATTGAATAGGGCCTTAGTTCCTCATCACACCATGCGGGCCTCTCCACATAAGACTGTTTCCATCATGATGCATCGTGACAGCTTGATCACTCTAGAGGAAGTAATCTCAGGGAGGGAGGGAAGGAGAGAAGCCACAGGTTTTTTTTTTGTAATATTGTATAGTCTCAAAAGAAGTATCCCATCACTTCTGCCATATTCTGTTTGTTAGAATTGAGTCACCAGGTTTAGCCCACAGGATTACACATAGACATTGAACATCACAAGGCAGGAGGCTTTGGGAGGCTACCTTAGAAGCTGCCTACTTCAGTTGTGAACACCATCTTTCTATAAATGCAACCTAAGATTGCATGATGGTTTTATGCCAATGGTTCATGTTGAGGTTCTGGTCAATTAAAACACAAAAAGTTTGTTTTACAAGACCATTGTTTTTATATTTAATCCTTTGAACCTTGGGGCAGAAATTATCTCAGGCATTTTCTTTCACTTGCCTCTAATACATTTTTTAAAAATTACCTCCATTATCTTATAATTCAAACACCTATTGAGACAATAACAAGTCTGCTAGAATGTTTCAGATATTGACCAATTTACCTTCAGTAACTTCTTCTATATCTCCTAAGAACTAGGGGGTTGAAAGCAGTACCATGAGTACATGCAATACCTTGTTAAGCCTTAGAGATCTCCTATAAAACTAGATAAACATTCTTTATTAAATTAATTGATGATAACTGTAAATGAACATACCTGTGTTGGTCTCTTAAGGGCTTTTTCTTTTTTAAAAATTGCCTACTGATAGAGAGAGAGAGAGGAGAAGAGAGAGAGAGACATTGATTTGTTGTTCCAGTTGTTTATGCATTCAGTGGTTGATAATTGTACGTTCCCTGACCAGGGATGGAACTGGCAACCTCGGTGCATCAGGACGATTTCCTAACCAACTGAGCTACCCGGCCTGGGCTTTAACAGCCCTTTCAATCTCAGTACCCAAGTTTTGCAATTAACATCTATAAATTTATATATGTAAATTTTACTTACTTTTAGGGAAAGGGGAAGGGAGGGAAAAACGAAGGGAGAGAAGCATTGATGAGCGAGAGGAACAGATCAGTTGCTGCTTGTACGCCTCCAACCAGGGAACTGGCCCACAACCCAGGCATGTGCCTTGACTGGGAATTGAACTGGCAACCTTTCACTTTGCAGGAGGACACCCAGCCCACTGAGCCATACCAGTCAGGGCTACTTTCTATTTCTTTTAAAAATGTGCATTTAAAAAAAATTTTTTTATTTATTTATAGAGAAGGGGGAAAGGAAGAAAAAAGATGGTGAGAGAAACACCAATGTGTGGTTGCCTCCCATGCTCCCTACTGGGGACCTGGCCCACAAGCCAGGCATGTACCTTGCTGGACTGGAAATCAAACCAGAGACCCTTTGTTTTGCAGGCCAGCACTCAATCCACTGAGCTACACCAGCCAGGGCTAAATGTGCATTTTAACTTATGTGTTTAGATACAACCTAACCTAAATACTTAAGGAGTAGCTATTATGCACTTAGATTATATAAAATCACATGAGTATTAATTTTACAAAAGTGTAACCATATTATTTATCCAATACATCCTAATGAAACCACTTTCTTTTCTCATTTAATGAAGAATCTTCAAATACTACATGGTATTCTCTTGCTCCATTACTGGATTATTGGTTTATTTCCAATTTTCATTATAAATAAACCTTCAGTGACTATTCTTGTGCTTTAATCTTCATACACTTGTGAAAATTTTTCTCAAAAATCAGTTCTTTGAAATGAACTTCATAAGTCAAAGGATACACATATTTAAAATGAATCAACAATGAAAATTACCATCCAAACCAGTATAATGCGAGTGCTTATTTCTAAACACTCTTTTCCACACTGGATATTATCTATCTTTTAATTTTTCCTAATCTGGAAGGAGTAAAATGTTCTCTTGTTATATTAATGCATACTTCCTTAACTGTTGGAAAGGCTAAGCATCTTTTTACAGATTCATCTGTACTTCTATGACTCATCATCTATGGAATTCTCATCTACACTTACTAAGGAATGGTGACAAATTTTATAACAGGCATATTTAATTGGAACCAAAGTTCCTAAAGTCTCTCCCTTTTTAAAGTCTTAAGAGACAGAAACTGCAGTCTTTGGATGATAACTTATACTTGGTTTCATTTTGAAATCTCTTTGATGGTCTGGAAACATATCGGTTGCACTAATAAGGATGAGTGCTAATTTTGACTCTGCCCCCAGTCAGTGGCAATAGATAGGTTATTACTTTAATTGTTTCCTTCACCTCCTCAAGACATTTAAAGAGCTCTCTGGAGGTATTTGTTATTTCAATATGGAGAACAGTACTTGGGTGGGGGATGTGTGCATAAATCACTGGGAAAATATTCGAGAGAGTAAAATGTACATTTGGATATGATTCATCATTGTTGACTGTTGATATTTTTCTATGTACTTCTACCTTGATTCTGAATATATTTGTAGAACTAAGAGTTTTGTGAAATAACAGGATGAAAATAGAAAATTAAATTGCTTTCATATTGAGATACTACATAATTTACATAGTATTCAATTTAGCCTTTGAAGCATAAGTTCAGTAATTTTTAATATAGTTAGAGTTATGTACCATTATCTAATTTTAGTACATTTTGACCACCCCAAAAAGAAATCCTATACTTATTTGCAGTCACTCATCATTCTTCTGTCTCCCCCCAACCCCTGGCAAGATCAAGGTGCTGGCAAATTTGGTTTTTGGTGAAGGCTTCTTCCTGACTTACAGCTTTCCACCTTCTCACTGTGTCCTCACATGGCAGAGAGACGAAGCTCTGGTGCCCCTTCCTTTCCATATAAGGGCACTAACCCCATCACGGGGGCTCCACTCTCATGACCTCACCTAAACCTGACTACCTGTCAAAGGCCCCACCTTCTAATATCATCACACTGCAAGTGAGGGCTTCAACACATGACTTTTAGGGAAACACATTCAGTCCATACCAGGACCCAACAGTAACATTCCATTACCTGGATATACCATGTTTTGTTTATCCATTCATTAGTTGACAGGTATTTGGGCTGTTTCCACTTTTTTTTTTTCTCACTATTATAAACACCTGTGTACAAGTTTTGTGTAGACACATGTTTTCCAGTTTCCCTGGGTTTGCAATTAGGAGTGGCATTGCTAGCTCATATAACAACTCTCTTTTTAACTACTTGAGAAACTGCCAATCTGATTTCCCACATGGCTGCACCATTTTACAATCCTACCAGTAATATATGAGCGTTCCAATTTCTCTAAATCCTCACCTACACTTATTATTGTCTTTTTTATTTTAACCATCCATCCTAGTGGGTATCTCATTGTGGTTTTAGTCTGTATTTCTTTAATGACTAATGATATTGAGGATCTTTTTGTATGCTTATTGGTCATTTGTATATCTTCTTTGGAGCAATGCCTCTTTAAATCTTTTGCCCACTTTTACTTGGGTTATTTGTCTTTTTATTATTGAATGTAAGAAGTCTTTATAAATTCTGGATACAAGTCCCTCATGAGACATATGATTTACACCTATTTTCCCATTCTTTGTCTTTTTACTATCTTAATAGTGTCATTTAAAGCACAAAAGTTTTAAAATTTGGATGATAAATTGCTTTTTGAACAAGCCTTTAGAGATCTGGATCAAGAATAATATTTTTCTGAACACAAAATGAATAGTTTCATAGAATTTTATAGCAGATAGAAAAGTAATTCAGGAGTATATTAAAATACGAACAAGAGAAACCAATTGATAATTAAAAGAAAAATATTTTCATGGGTAGGAAATTAAATTTCACATAGTTAATATATAAGAATAAAGTTGCTCTAATGTATTTTGACTTTTTTCATATGTGCAAATGCATAAAAAGCAGATTGCAAGAAACTATTTTATAAACATAAGCCATAGAAAAATCTGTAGTTACCCTTATACCTGACTAAATAAGACTGAAGGGAAACAGAGTTGATTACTCAGGTTAATAGGGTGATATCTATAAATGACAAATGGCTAGATTAAAGAAGTTATTACCTTTACATACTGAACTATTGCTAATGATATTTTAATTAAATAAAAGCTGCTCTTGAAATAAATCTTTCTGGTTAATTTCTCTTCTCTCTTTGGAATCTTCGGTAGTTAAACAAAAAACTAAATTCAATATGCATCTGAAACTTTTACAACAGTTCATGCAAAGCATACAAAGGTAACAGCTTATAAATTCTTCTTACCTCTGGAAAGAAAACAGGCATATGAAATATGAACCACTGTTGTGGTCACTCCTGTTAAAATACTTTTCCAATGTACTTTGAGCTAGTCATTTCCTTCTTGAAATACTTTTTATCGTGCTGTAAATAAAGATGAAGACACGGAAAGTCAGAGAAGGAATGGACCAAGAACTCAGGTAGGTAGGTAGGTAGGTAGGTAGGTGAGAATTAAACCATGAGAGAGCTCTGGGAAGCAGGATTGGAAGCAGTCCCTTCAGTGTGTCAGTAACACAGGCAAGAAGAGGGCAATATGGAGTCAGAAACCCGTCCTTACACTTCAGCCAGGAGAGTTCGGAACTGAAGCAGAGTTTTGGTAACAGATGTAAGCACCAGCAGCAAGTGGGATCTTAAACCTTGGAACGTTTTATGCTTCTTGTTAAGAAAAGAATTAAATTTTCTGACCTGGCCTGAATCTGCAATGGAGGTCAGTGGCTAAGAGGAGGAGAATGGCAGCTTTTGACATAAACCAATCCTGACAAAATATTGAGGACTGGGTATGTGGGAGAGTTTTTAAAATTTTGATCCATGCATATTCTCCAGAGGGTTCTCTAATTACACTGGAAAATACAGGAGGAGTTACAGGGGCATTTTAGCAGCATCTGGGGAAAATCAGTGTTACCAAGTGGCACTAACATTCAGTAGATCAGTTCGAATGGTTTGGCTGTAAACAATGAATAAAACCAATAATACTCAAACAATAAGGAAATTTATTATGTCATGTGACAAGGAAGTCCAGAGGTAGGGCAGGATCAATATATGCTGTTGCATTATAATGTCACGCAGGATCCAGGGTTCTTCCATCTCTTCACTCTGTCATTCTTCATCCTTCCAGTAACAACTTCATTCTCAGGGAACAGAAAGATGACAGCAGAAATTCCTGATATCATAATGCACACATCAACATCCAGAGATGAAGACCACTCTTAGGAGTGAGGAAGCATTTCTAAGAACCCTGGCACAACTGGTCACATGACTAATTTGGAACCAGTTACTGGCAACCATAATAGAATAATCATGATTGCTTTAAACTAGTCATCAAAAGTGGATTAAATGTCAATTTTTTATACTCAGAAAGATTTTGCTTTTGCTGGGATTTCCTTAAATTATCTGTTAAAGTGCCTATAAATTATTGTGTTATAATTATCAACTGATATCACTAAAGGGATATTCCTAAAGAGGTATCAGTTAATCTTCTGGCCAATCTGTTTTGGTGAAGAACTTCCCCACCCTCTTCCCCCAAGCCATGAATCCATCACTGAGGCGGTATTATCCATTTATGATAAATGGGTGTACCTGAGTACCTGCCTTGTAAACCGAACTTACAAAGTGGTGAAAAATGTCTGGGAGATAAATTCACATTAACTATGGCACACAGGTATGAAATAGTTTAATCACATATAATTCATAGGATTCAGGTTCAGAATTAACGGTATAAATACTTATGCTTGAACTCAGGGGAGCAGGGATGTGAGAGGGAGCACTGCGACACTGACATTACGCGATGACACTGGGGCTTACCTGGCATTGCAATGAAGGCTACAGGGACCCGGCAACAAGGGGTGATGAGCAGTAGTGCGCTGCCTCCAGAGCCCAACCGGGAGGTAGTCTTTCAGGTGAGGAGTCACGTGTTCCCACCCATCAGCAGGCACGGGTGGATCCTGACATGGATGTGACAAGGGAAGGCCTAAACCTTTCACTTCTGCCAGAAGAGGTTAAAGAAGTACAAATCCCACCAAAGATCACTATTTCCAGGCACCTAAACTCACCAGCAGATTTGTCTTCATTCCTAGCAGGCCAAATAAAAGTGCTGACAGAGCTGAGAACTATTAAAGTAGTGCAAAGTTCCTGAATGAAAGCACCCAAAAGAATTTTTTAAAGGTATGTTATTTTTCAGGTGTTAAAGGGAAAAATCTCTGAGTTCACAAATTATAAAGTGAACCCCCCCCCCCCACACACACACACAAACACACCAGGAAATGTAAGGATTTTTCCCCTTGATAACTCTGATTTCATTAGATATATACAGTAAGAGTGGTTTTTGAACTTTTCTGATCATAACCCACGGTAAGAAATGCATTCACACGGTGACCCAACATACACACGCACAGTCTTTAAAAACTGAAACAATGTTCATAAAACAAACTTGTTAAGTACACATACTGATTGATACCCACTAAATTGATTTCATGAGCTCCCACTGGGTCTGACCTCCGCATTGAAAAACATTGTTCTGAGGTAAACAGGTAAGGGAACCCTTGGCTCCCTTAATATAAATCACCCCTCTGTTCCTCCTCAACAGGCAGCGGATGGAAGGAGACCTTCCCATGGTGGACAATGGTGAGAAGCGGCTGGGCTGCTTAACCCCAACTTTGATGTCCCGAGTTTTACCTTCCTTTTGGAAGTTCACAATTAGTGCCGCCACCTCCAAACTGGTCTCAAGGGGACCTACTGCCATCTTTTAGCTTCTGATGTAAGTTGGACATAGCCCCTCCCTCCTTTTTTTCTCTTTTAACTCCCTGTGGCCTAGTTAAATCTGTCTGAAACATTTAAATAAGATTTTACCAAAGGCCTACGGATAACAAGAGGGAAATGAACAAAAAGAGTAACATGAACCTAGATAATCTTTTGTTAAGCAAGATAAGGCTCATTCATCTTCAGCTTTGGTGCCACAGACTGCAGAGGGTCAGCTTTTTTTCCTTCTTTCTTTCTTTCTTTTTTTTTTTTCTTCTCTTCTAGGAGGGCCTTAAAATGAATTCTCAAGAAAACAAGAGTGACTCCCAGCCAAAACACCTGCAGTTCCCTCTCCTGGCCCTCTAGTTTCTGGTTTCTTGTTTCAGTTCCCACCATTTCTCCAATACTTAGCACAATAAAGGTTCAACTCTGGTGAAGGCCCTCACCCTCTACCTCAAGAGCACCGCCTTGCTCTGTGGCTTTATCCTTCTCAGGCTACATTGTAACAACTCAGCATTCTTAGAAGAGATGTACACAAAGAAGTCTTTTGTGAGTCCCAAAGGACTGATTAAAATAAATATGTTCAAACTTCCAGAAAGCAATACATTTACCATAGCCCTTCTGAAAGAAAACTATGATAAGCTCCACTGGAATAGAGACATGATTAGAGCAGCAAAAAATCATGCTTCCCCAATTTTAACTTTTTCCCTCCTTTTTCCTCAAGAGCACAGGCTGTGGAATCAGGTGTGAAGTCCAACTCTCATTAAAGAGCAAGTTTCTCCTTCTCTCCGAACCCCAGTTTACTCATCCATAGATGGACCTAAGTAGTACTCAACTCACAGGGTAGTAAAAAAGGGTTAAGTGAGTTCTTCATAAAATATGCATAATTTATTTAGCAAATGATACCTGCTGCTTCTTCCATCAGTTGGATATAGAATAAGAAAGCATACATAAACTCCTTGCTTAGCAAGAAGTGTTTTACGCTGCCCAGTATTTCCTGGTCTGATGTTTTCCCTGGGGAAGCTCTAGATATTACCATATCTAGAAGGATACTGCCATATGTCTTCTAGTCTGCTACCTCCTGCTACAACAGAAAATTGTAGGTGCAGTGGATAGAAAAGGCAAAAGGGCAAATAAAGTTTTTCATGTTTCTTTCTATCCCTCCCAATTTAGGGACTTAAAGGGCTTAGACTATTGTAAGAGGTCTTGGCCTCTAGTTCATTTCCCTCTAAGTAAACTTGTGATGCCAAATGTATTTCCTAAAGCAGAGTTTTGACCATGTCACTGCACTGCTCAACACATCACCAGGGCTCTCTACAACCTACCAAAGTAACTGTGAATTGTATATTTCGGTATCTGGCACAACATATGAAATAAAAGGTTCTACCTACTTTTTAAAAAATTGTTTTAATCCATTTTTATTGTTAAAGTCAGTTTGCTTTCTGTATTTGAAAAATTTTCTTTCTTAAACTGGATAATAGGTACATGGGGTTTTAGTTGTTGTTGTTGTTATTGTGGTAAAATACAAATAAAATTTACTGCTAGAGTCACTTAGTATACTCACAATGTTGTGAGACCATCACCACTATCTAGTTCCTGAACATATTCGTCACCCCAAAAGGAAATCCTGCCATTACAGTTTCTCATCATTTTCCCCTCCCCTCAGCTGTGGGGTACCACTAATCTGGTTTCTGTCTTTAAGGATCTGGCAAGTCTGATTATTTCAATAAGTGGAATCACACAATATATGGTCCTTTATGTCTGGATTTTTTTTTTTTTTTTTTTTTTTTGCTTAGCATAAGGTCTACAAGGTTTGTCTATGTTGTATTGTGCCATTCTTTTTTTGTGGCTGAATAATATCACGCTTATTTATGATTCATTCATTCATTCCTATGTGTGTCCTGACCATGGATTGGACCTGCAACCTTGGTGTATCAGATGATGTTCTAACCCACTGAGCACCTTGCCATTTTAATTTTTGTTTTCTATGTCTTATGTGTTTTTTGTTCCTTTCATTTTTTATCCTCACCTGAGGATATGTTTATTGATTTTAGAGAGAGAGGAAGGGTGAGAGAGAGAGAGAAATACTGATATGAGAGAGAAACATTGATAGGTTGCTTCACATACGCGCCCGAACTGGGGATCAAACCCACAACCTAGATATGTGTCCCGAATGGGAATCGAACCCACAACCTTCTGGTGTACAGGATACTGCTCCAACCAACTGAGTCATCTGGCCAAGGCTAATTTATTTTTTTAGTGCACAAAAAGGAGTGTGTATGTGTCAAGAGTGGTAACCTGAATTGTTCCCTAGCCAATATATTCTGGGCTTCCAACCTAATGTTTAATACAGTATTACAGATACTAGATGATAAATACAGCAGAGTCTTGCCCAGTGGTTCTTAAAACGTGGATCTCAGACCAGCAGAATCAACACCACCTGGGAAATTTAGAAAAAAAAAAAAAAAAGTTGATCTCTGCAATCAAACTTGGACTTGAATCCCAGCTTCTACACTTACTGCTGTGTGATTTGGCACAAATCACTACACCACTGAGCCTTGTTTCTTCACTAACTTACCCTACCCTGCAGCACTGTCGTGAAGACTAAAGGAGATTCAGTGAGGTAATGTAAGTAATTCTACTCCTAGGTCAGGACTTCCAGAACATTGCTTTTCTTTCCCATTGCCATAACGTAATAAAAGCTTCTACATTTTTTTCTCAGTATTTTCAGTGTAACTTCCAGGGGCTTAAACACTTAAACCACTTCTCATTTCAACAATTACTAGGAAGGAAAAATCCAGAAACAGGAATAGAAATAGAAAAACATAAGGTTGTTTGGTAGTTTAGCAGAGAAAGGCAGAAATTCAGTCTAAGCTCATCTTTTAAGGTGCTCAGAAAAATCAGGTGGCAATTTAAATATTATCCTGGATGCTGGTGTATGCTATATATTAATGTTCATAAAAACCTTACAATTAAGGCAGACAGAGAGTAGTTTTTCCTAAATATCCATTCTTCCATTCTTGGAAAGCAACAGAATTTTTGGTGGGCACACAGCTGTACAACTAAGGTTTACGTTCCCCAGCGTCTCTTACAGCTAGAGACAGCAAGATGGTATGAACAGAATGGAGGGGTGGAATTTGTGGCTGATACTCTGCAAGGCAAGGACCATGCCCTCCTCTTTGCTTTCCCTCTGTCTGTTGGATTAAACGTTGACTTTTCATCTTGGACCCCATGGATAAGAGAAACACATCATGGATGGTAATGACTGGTGACATCATTAACATCTAACTCTCTAACACCAAGGTGCCTATACATCAGCCCTGGACTATACACACTTCATCACATAAGTAAATAATTTCTACCTCGTTCATACCACTATTATTTAGGTCTTTGTTACAGTTTCTGAACAAAGTTGTTTAACTCCCTGGGCAGTCTGTGTGAGTGTCCTCCCCAGAGTTGGGCAACATGTCAACCTTGAACTGAACTTCCAACTAGTAAAGGACAAACAAATTCAGGAAGATTCAAAACTTTTCTTAAGTCTAAGTACTCTACAATACGGTGAAACTGCACCAAATCACATGATACCAAAGAGTGACAACAGCAGGTTGTAGCCCTCAATTTTCACTTTGTGAAATGTTGTTGACCAAAAGGAAAGTTCAATAACTTGTACTCTTATAGTATAGGAAAGTGGTTTCAATTCCCACCTCAAAACAGCAACAATGGCAACAACAAAAAGTGTCCCCCGAATGCGTGCTGTTCTCAGTGACAGCAATGGTAATGAGTCTAACTTGATTGTGCCACTGCACTTCTGTAATGACACTAATACCACCGTGTACGGATTTAATCTCAGTGTTCCTTCTCAATTCCCTTGCTCTGTCTCCTGGAACAAGTTCCTGCTTCCTATCTGCTATCCACAGCAAACCAGGCAGGAAGGGGTAGGCGGGGGAAATGGCTCCAATAAGAGCAACACTTGACATTTTATAAGGTTATGGATAGAGAGATGTCCACCTGGGTGTGAGTGAGCAGCTGATACTTAGCTTGGAGAGAGGGAGAAAAGGAGAGTAAATAATCACCTTGTGCCTTCTAAAATGCTGAGCCTGTTCTAGGTAATGCATACTATTGTCACTTAAACCTTAAAATAACCACAGGAAGTAGGTTTCATTAAAAAAGGAGACAACAGACCCAAAATGGAGTAACTTGTGCTAGGTCCTGCATCAGCAAACCAAGATTTAAGGCTTAAGTTTGGTTTCAGTTTCCCAGGAATGTAACCTTCAAGCAGTCAACATGGTCAATCCTAATGAGAGAGTCTGCCCGATAGACCCCTTCAGTTCCTCTCAGAGGGATGACCTTCCTTGAAACAATGCCTTCTTTGCTAACAATTTCCTTTTTATACACCCCTTTTTGCACCTTTAAAAACTTTTCCTTTGCTAGGGCTCTGCAGAACTCCTTTCTATTTGCTAGATGGGATGCTGCCTGATTCATGAATTGCTCAATAAAGATAATTGGATCTTTAAAATTTATTTGGTTGAATTTTTGTTATTTAACAGTATTATTCTCACTTACTGGTGAGGGGGGAAAAAGACAATATAAAATCACATAGCAGGTGACACAGGAGTGATTTGAAACTAAATCTGACTACAGAATTCATGTTCTTTCTACTTCACTTTGTTGCCTTTAAACTTTTTCAAAAACTTAATTTTCTCATTTTCAAATGCATCATCTCTATATAACTCTGAAGATTTATCTTGGAACTTTAAGAAATTTACTAGGCCTTTAATGTGTTTGGCAGTCCCAATAAAATATTCGGCAGCCCTGACTGGCACGGCTCAGTGGGTTGGGCATGGTTCCAGAAACCAAAAGGTTGCTGGTTCAATCATCGGTTCAGGTCAGGGCAAATGCCTGGGTTGTGGGGCCAGGTCCCCTGTTGGGGACATGCAAGAGGCAACCAATCGATGTTTCTCTCACACATTTATGTTTCTCTCCCTTTCTTCCCCTCTCTAAAGATAAACAAATAAATTAATTAAATCTTTAAAAGAAATTTTAAAAATATTCAGCAGCACTTAGGGAACCCAGCTGATCCTTGGCTCTGCAACAAAAGGTGCAACTTGGCAACAAGATAAGGAGCTTATGCCAAAAAGCAAACCAGTGTACTATTTCCTTAACAGACAAAGTCTATTTACTATAGAGAAAAAAGTCAGCTGAACTAAACACTATGTTTAGTGACACAATTGATTTCATTCTGTCAAAAGCTCCTTAGCTCATTGCCGGCTGATGATACCATATTTTGCCATGTATAGTGCACTCCCATGTATTATGCGAACTGACATTTTTGGCCCAGAGTTTCAGGAAAAACATCTTTCATTTTACTTTTTAAATTCAATTATTTATTTATTTATATTTAGAAACAAAACCAATTATCATATTCCAGGGTACTATTTTGCGTATGGATATCATTATTGCTTTCTAGGGTTACACTTTTAATACATATGCATAAGTAAAAGAATTAAAAACATTTATATAGATATGGAATTAGTACTATCCACATATAATGTGCATCCTTATTTTCCCCTCAAAAATTTGGGCAAAAATATGCTCATTATGCATGGCAAAATACGGTAGTTTGTTGACCTGTAACTACTGTGATGACCATGCTTAGGAAGCACCTTTCAGTGTTCCCATCTGTAACACCTCTGCAATGAGAACTCATTATTACATACTACTTTCACTTTGTAAACAGAAAAGCAAGGAGAAAAACTATATTCCCAAAGAAAATGGGTAATTTGCTATAAAGTAATATTAATCAGGATTCAATCATTAATTGATTGAGTCATACATCAAGACTAGTATACAAAGAAACATATTTTGGACAGAGTCTGCCTTCTACCCAAAGAGTATCTTCCCTCACCCCCAAATCATTGTAAAACAATGTGATTAGCCTTGATTCCTCTTTTTCCTTCCCACATAAGAATTCATCAGCACATTCTATTGGTTCTTATCTTCAAAATATAACCAGAATTTTCACTGCATCCCTTCACCCAGGGCAACTGCATTTCACAGCTCCAGAGGATGCCATCTGCATCTTAGTCTTCATGAATGGCGTCCTGTTTCCACCATGCTCCACCCTTTGCACTTCCTCCTCTACCCCCCTAGACCAAGCTCCCACTTCTCTTTTAACTTCTTGATTCAATTCTTGCTTTACCACATCGCATTCTCCACATAGCAGGTGCAGTGTCATTCCAATGCTCAAAATCCTCCAACGGCTTCTCATTCCACACAGAAAAATGTCACGTCTACTGTAGCCTGCAAGCCTCCACATTATTTGAAGCAGTCAACAAGATCACTTTCTAAACATGACAGGGGATAGGACTGAGGTGGGGACAGGAGGAACATGTGAGGGATTGAAACAGTCAGACACTGAGAGGCAGGGGAAGGGTACCTGACAGGTAAAAGGACTGATAGGGACCCCAAAGACTCAACTGAGATGTGATACTATTAATTTCTGATAGTTCAAGTCTGAAATGTGTAGTGATTGTGCCACGAGGGTAAGATAAACAGAGAAAAATGTTATGTTTTTGCTGTAAAACAATTTTTCCCAACACTTACTGACTTGAAACAATAAACATCATTTCTCTGTGTGTCAGCTGGGTAGTTCTGTTCTGGGCAGATAAAGTTGGATTAAATGGTCTAGGATGGCTTTATTCACACAACCGATGGTTGGTAGACTGGTTGTTCTGGAGAGACCTCAGCTGGGTTACTTATTCGGCTTCAAATGATCTCTCATTCTCCAGCAGGCTAGCTCAGGTTACTGAAATTAGTGAGCTCAAGTGTTCTAAAGAGCAGAAAGAGAGCAAGCCCTGTATATGCCAGCATTTTTTTCTAAGCCATTGCCCAAGTCACAGTTGTTAATGTCCCTTGACCAAAGCAATTTTCATGAACGAGCCCAGGGTCAGCGTGGGAGGGGACTGCACAAGGTGACAGACACAAAGGGGAATGAAAAAACTGGGGGCAATAGTACCATGGAAGGCAGGTTGCATACTGATCTAGGCTTGGCGTTTTCAGGGCAGGGTCTGAGAAGGATAAGGCTGCAAGTAAGCACAGTTTTGGTGAGAAAACCATGGGCTGCAGCTGAGAAAGAAAAGAAATAAGGTCAGGCAGTATTTACACACTGGGAGAAAATGATGTTATTTTGAAACCCATAATAATTGTGCAGGAGTTCCCAAACCAACAAGCAATTCTGACACTATCTACCAGCACGTCGTGCCAGTTCCCACAGGTTAAGGGCTCAGCTCTGGGAGACTGCTGTTCCCCTTCAGATGCCAATCTCAAGTCCTGGTTACCACCTGTGCTTCTGACAAACCAACCTTAGATCAGAGGTCCCAATGACCCCTCTCCTCTCCTTGGGTTCATTTAATTTGCCAGAGCCATTCACAGAACACAGAGAAACATTTTCCTTACCAGATTACTGGTTTATTATAAAAGGATATAATTAACGAATAGCCAGATGGAAGAGATGCATACAGCAACTTGTAGAGAAGGGGCATGGAGCTCCTAAGCCCTGAGAGCACTGCTCTCCCCCCCAGCTCCATGTGTTCACCAACCCAGAATTGCAGCTCGCTGGGCCTCCCGGGCTGCCCAGGAAGCCTAAAGCCAAAAGTTCAATTTTAAAAAAATCAAATTTAAAAAAAAAGAAAGAAAAAAACCACACACACAAAAGAACCAAAAGCTCAGTTAAAGCCTGAGGACTCTGGCAGTATATGCATATTCTTTCTAGAAGAGGATATCTTCATCCTAGGCCTCAAACGCAATGACCAGTATACAAACATAACTAGGAACTCAAGGAAACCAATCTTTCATGCGGGAGAACCAGCACAAAAACAGACAATAGACACAGTCTGGCAGAGACTTCAGATACTGGAACTACCATACAGTGACTGTAAAACAATTATGCTTACTGGGTTTAAATCTATATTGAATATGCCTGCAAAGAATAAGAAACAACAGTAATATAAATGGGAAAAAAACTAAACAGAACTTTTAGAAATAAAAAAAGTCATAAAAATTCCAAAAACATTGGATGGATGTAATAGATGAGTCACAGATGAACAAGAAAATTAATGAAATACTGACACCTTACTAGGTTTGACATATTCTGACATTTTTCTACACCATGGCATTCTATCTCAATTTTGAAATTCTCAGATGGCTGAGACCCAATAAGCTGATTTTACACCTCCATGCTTTTTTAAAAAAATACAACTTAAACCGATGACTGTTCCTTTTAATGTAACAGTGTCACAGACATATATTTTTCAAAGCTTTTATTACAAAACACAGCTGAGAACTGCAATACATACCTCTGACAAATTCCTTACATGCTGGTGTTGCTAGAATAAACTAAATGGAGCTGACTTCATTAGTCCCTCCTCTGCGGCTTTTTCACTCTTGGACAGAAAGAGGAATCAAACCAGGAAGAAGGTAAGTTTGGTTTTTACTCTGGGGTATGTAACCTCAGAGTCTATAACATTTTCCATTGGGAAAGTTTTCAACTAGTGAACTGCCACCTATAAAGTAAACTTAGTCAAGGTTACTGTAAGTACAGAACAGAGTTTACTGGACTCAATATTATATTTGGAAAAACTCACTGATTTCTACTGGTCACTAGTTTTCACCAGACTGCAATTAGACAAGAAAGATAATGTCTGTAGGGTTTTTCACAAAGCTGATTTATTTAAAAGGATTGACCTTTGGCATTCACAGAAATTCACAGAAAAAATAAAAAGTAAAAGGGTCGACCCTTTAGAGGATATGTTCTTTAATTTTAGTTTGGGGATCAAAATAATTTTAAAAGGAAATGATGCTGATAGTAAATGGCAGTTGTATTTTGTTTTTTATAATGTGGTTAAATTTAAAAATTCTAGTCCTATTGGTTCCCATAATTATTTTGAAAATCTGGATTGATCCATAAAGTTAAAAAACTAGGACCAGCACTGATATCATCTACCTCTTATTTGTTCATCCAACAAATATTCTGAGGACCTACTATGTGCTCAGAGATGGCACACAAATAGGAAGACTGCCCTGTGTGCCCTTTCACTCACAGTGAGCAACAGACACGTTTAACCAATAGTTACTAAGAAGTGAAGCAGTGCTAGGTGTCCTAGGAGCCTGTTTGGGAGAATCAATCTCTTACTGAAAGAAGAAATAAAGCTGAGCTGTCTTGAAAATGCCAGGTATCTGCCTGCTGCTGAGGGAAAAGGAAAGAAGGCAAGAGAAAACCATTTTGTTCTGAGACTCCGAAATAGTTCTAGGTGACTGGAGTTGGGGTACCTGGTGAAGACTAAGATGTGGTAAGGGTGAAAAGAGATTACGTGATTGGGGTTTGATAAGGGTTTTTGTAGGCTTGGCTAAGGACTTTGATTTTTTAAATTGCGGTATTAAAAAAAAACAACAACACTTAACAGAAAATGTACCATCTTAACCACTTTAAGTGTACAGTTCAGAAGGGTTAAGAAAATTCATATAGTTGTAAAATAAGGACCTCGACACTATCCTATAAGCAACTGAGATTAATGGAATTATTGAAAGATTTGAGGATAGGATTGGAGATTTTGGAAGACTGTTTTAGAAGGTGGGGGTGGTAGGAGGTAGGGGATGGAGGCTAGAAGGACTAGGATTACAGAAGGGGCCACGGGAAGCTTCGAAGGGGAGTGTGTCTTGGTCACAGGGTGTTTGCACAGGGGAAGTTAGAGAAGGAACTCAGCATACCCCTGGCTGAGGTCCAAGCCTGCATGGGCCAGCTTTCCAGAAGCTAGTGGGCCACATCCAGCCAGGATATATTTTGTTAAACCCCCTACACGTAAAAAAAAATTTTTTTTGGATGAGTTGCAAAAATTGAACAACTTGATCTCATACAAAATAATTTCCAGCTTTTCTTGAAAAAAAAAAAATCAAAATATCTGGAAACAATGAGCAGAGTTCGCTTAAAAGAAGCAAACCATATATGAATGTATGAGAAACATATAGAAGAGCACACAGATCAGTGTACAGCTTGACGGATGTTCACAAAGCTAACATACTCCACTAACCAGCACCCACATCAACCAGCAGAACATTACCAGCACCTCCGATGCCATATTTATTTAATCTTACTAACAATCTTATGAGGTAGGTTATATTACTATCGCCACTTTAGGCACGGAGACACTGACCCATAGACAGGTCACAAGGCTTAATATCGTTGACAGCAGCACTTGAACCTGGATCCCCTGATTCCAAATCCTGAAGAAATACAGGTTTCAAGGTGAGATGATGACTTCAGCTTTGAAAGACGTTGAGCAGGCAGCTCCTTCCACGGGAACTTACTTCCGCGTCTCCAGCCACGGAAACCACACGTAATCCGAAGCCTGCACCTCAGCCCTGCAGCGCCCGTGCGGGCAGTGGAGCTCAGTATCTCAGCGACGCGTCTCCCCACACTTGAGGGCGCTGTCGCCGCTGCAGCTGGGGGAGCGCCCTCCTGTTGTCGCGATATTCTTGAGGAGGGAGAAGCGCAGGCCAAAGGTCACGTCGATGGCGCGCTCCGCCCCGTACGCGTAAGTTCTCGCGTGAGTTCTACTTCCGCCCTTTTGGCTCTCTGAGCAGCACCATGGCGGTGGGCAAGAACAAGCGCCTGACGAAAGGTGGCAAAAAGGGAGCAAAGAAGAAAGTGTAAGTGGCGACTGTCCTGGCTCTCCGCTTTTCGGGGTCCTGTTAGGATCGACGGGAGGGCCGTGGGTCTTGGTGTGGGCCGGATGGCGAGGATGCCAGTCGGATTGAGCGGGCCGTGCCGGGTTGGTAAACTCCGAACTGCGCTCTTCTAGATCTGGGTGCCGCGTCGCAGCAGACCGGCTGTCTTCCCCTTGGCCTTCTGGGCCTGTGCGCAGCGCTTTGAGCTGGATTGCTGCCGCGGGTCGGCGGTGGCGTGTTGCGTATTGTGGGCTCACGGGCATTTTAAATGCCAAAGATAATGAAAGCTGGAGTTGAGGAAGGCACTCTTGTCCACCCGGGACCCCACACCGCTCTTCTGCTTGGGCTGGGTGGAACCGGGGAGCTCCAAATAGGTTCGCGTGAAGAAGCCCTGTAAAAGCCTGGGTTCCCAGGACGTGCCCTCCACTACCGGGAAAGTTCAAGAGACCTGCATGTTACTCGGAGGCAGTGCTCCCTGCGTGGTGGCGAGGGCGCCCGTTTGTGGCTCAGTTGTGAGACGGGCACAGTATGGGAAGAGCTCGATCTACATATGTGCCCGTGAGAGCTCTCCTTGCCAGTTAGCCTTGTAAAGTCGTTAGAATGAGGGAAGTAAGAAAGTCAGATTATGTGATCTGCGATAAAACTGAAGATTTTTTTTTTTTTTCTTAAATCCAGGGTTGATCCATTTTCTAAGAAAGATTGGTATGATGTGAAAGCACCGGCTATGTTCAACATAAGAAATATTGGAAAAACACTAGTCACCAGAACTCAAGGAACCAGTGAGTATCTTACTCTTGGTTTGTATATTTTTTTAAATTGAGACATATGTATCTCGGTCTACTGTTGGTCCTGCGGGGGGAGAAAGGAAATGTCAGTTCTTGGTTGGAGCTTTGGCTCCTATGGTGCTTGTTTTGGGGACACTGGTGGAATCAAGTTGGCACTTCTAACATTCTAAGCTCAACTTTACGCATGAACAGTTATCTTCGTTGGCTTGACTTTGCTCATGTGGTACGTAATGTTAATAAGACAACTGATTCTTGTTTTATAGAAATCGCATCGGATGGTCTGAAGGGCCGTGTATTTGAAGTGAGCCTAGCTGATCTGCAGAATGACGAAGTTGCATTTAGAAAATTCAAGCTAATTACTGAGGATGTTCAGGGCAAAAACTGCCTGACTAATTTCCATGGCATGGATCTTACCCGTGACAAAATGTGCTCCATGGTCAAAAAATGGCAGGTGAGAACAAAAGTTCTTCGAGCCGTGGTGCTACGGCATGCATGGCCAAAGTGTGATGTCACGTCAGGTTGTAATGTCAGCAAGGGGCATGTCATACAGTTGAGGTTTAGATAATCATTTTAAAACCTTGATGTTTTCTTGATAACTGTTGAGTGCTTATTCTGGAATTGACCATGGAATTTGAGCAACAGCAGGGAGCAAACTATGATTCTCCTGTTTATTTAAATTGAGTTCAAAATTTATCATCGGGTTAGTTTTCTTGTTGCATAGATCAGTGGCTGATTGAGGAATGTCTAGATTCAGGTTTGTCATTTTGCTTGTCTTTGGACTTTTTGGACCTCAAAAACTAATAGATTTTATTTATTTTTTTGCTAATGGGTTTTAAACTGAACGAGTGGCTTGGGCAATACATAATAATATGTAGAACATAGAGTAGCAGAGCCTTTGGTGTAAAGTGGAAGTCTTGACTCCGTTTCCCAATTGTATTCTCTTTGGCAAGAAACTTAAAGCTTGCTAAGCCATGATTTCTTTATCTTTAAAATGTGGGTAAGAATGTCATCTCATGGAGTTAGGAGGAAATCCATGTTTAGCACAGAGCTTGACACAGAAAGCATCTAGTAAACATTAACATGATGTAGGAAATAATTGTGTTGGTTCGGATGTGTCTGGCTAACCATCCAGTTTTATGATACTTTGTACATGGGAGTGAATGATGACAAAATGTTTTGGTTTGAGATGATACTGATTATGTAATTTTGTTTATTTCTGACATTCCCCTTAGGTTCTGGGGTAGCATTTCTGGGAATATTTTAAGGTCCTTTTGCTGTAATTATATTCATTTTTTGAACCCAGGCATAAAACTTATAAAATGCAGAGGAGGAAATTCAGTTTTTTTTGCTACCTAAGACAGTTTGTGCGTTTTGGCCGTGAAATTGAATATAAGGCCATGTCCGCATGGCCTTAGTTGTAACATAAATGACACTTAAAAAGCATATGTATTTGGTGATAATAACATTTCACCTATTCAGAACATTGTATTGAAAGATGGAATAAGTGTTGACATCGATATTGTAGTCTCATAGAACCTATTTTCTTGTGTTGCAGAGTTACTATTGATTGAGGGGAAGAAGTTAAATGGTTGTCATGTATTTGTAAAAAATTGGGGGGTGGGCACTATTGCCAATGATGGTGGGAATAGAGGGGAGGAGGGAGGATTGTTGAGAGGACTTCTTTAATTGGATGTGAAGGATAGTAAGAATTTGGTAAGTTCATTTGAAGGAAGTTAATTCTGATAATTTAACAATGTAATTTATATTATACTTTATGCATGATGAATGCGTGACCTTTCCCTTTTTTATATTAGAATTTGGGTGATAAAAATTGATAGTATTAAAACCTGTTATATCTGCCTGGCTGGGTGACTAGGTTGTTTCTGTACACCAAAAAGTTGCAGGTTTGATTCCCAGACAGGGCATATGCCTAAGTGGCAGGTTTGATTCCTGGTCAGGTCATGTACAGATCAGATGTGTGTCTGTCTCCCCCTCTCCCTCAAATCAGTCAAAAAAAGAAAAATCCTTGCATGAAGATTTAAAAAAAAAAAAAAAAAACCTGATATAACTGACAGTATCTTTTTTTTCTTCTCATTAGACCATGATTGAAGCTCATGTTGATGTCAAGACTACCGATGGGTATTTGCTTCGTTTATTCTGTGTTGGTTTTACTAAAAAACGCAACAATCAGATTCGGAAGACCTCTTATGCTCAGCATCAACAGGTCCGCCAAATCCGGAAGAAAATGATGGAAATCATGACACGAGAGGTGCAGACAAATGACTTGAAAGAAGTGGTCAATAAATTGTAAGAGTTTCTTTCCCCTATCACCACACAACCCTGAATCTGATTAACCCTCAGGTGAGGGAAAGCATGTAAGATAAGGTGGAATCAGACTTGTGTTTAAATTCTGTCTGTGAAACCATCTAGCTACCTCCCTTGAAATGAAAGCATGCTAATTGCTGAGTAAATTTGATATGGTTTTTGTCCTTGTTTGGGTGAAACTATGTTGTGGCAGTGAGGTTGAAGGGAACAACCCTCCACAATCAGTAATGCATGGGAATACGTGATGACAAAATGTTTCGGTCCCAAATGATGTCCAGTGATAAAATTTAACATTTTTCTGATGTTCCCATGCTGCTGACTAAGAGGGTGTAATGGGAAAGGCAAAAGGCGTAGATTCAGAAGGCTCAGAGGCTAACTTTGCTCTGTAACTAGCTGTATAGTTCACATCATTTCACCTTCGCCTGTAAAGGGACAGTAGTATAGACTCTTACATGAGGAGTTATGTGGATTAAATGAAGGATGTTTTCTGTGTACATTTACTCTAATCTGTTATTACTGGTTTGCAGGATCCCAGATAGCATTGGGAAAGACATAGAAAAGGCTTGCCAATCTATTTATCCACTTCATGATGTCTTTGTTAGAAAAGTAAAGATGCTGAAGAAGCCCAAGTTTGAATGTAAGTAAAAAAATCACTGGATTCCTGGAGGGGAAATTGCCAGATAAATTTTTTTAGTGATGGGGGGGGGGGGCATGTTTTTTGAGTGGCCAGATACTTTTTTTTTCTCTGTCATGCTTACACAGTATTGAAGGACCATTGTTCAAGATACGGTACACCATAACTAACAGAATTTTACTCTTCTTTTAGTGGGAAAACTCATGGAGCTTCATGGTGAAGGCAGCAGTTCTGGAAAAGCTGCTGGGGATGAGACAGGTGCTAAAGTTGAACGAGCTGATGGATATGAGCCCCCAGTCCAAGAATCTGTTTAAATTCAGACATTTAACGGTGACAAATAAAAAGGCCTATTTGCGATATTTTATTTCTAATCATTCTCTTAAAACAATCTTATAGCTTGGTGAATGACATGCTCTGAACTGATGGTGACGTGAACTTTTCTGTTTTGGATTTTATCTCTCGCTTTATGTAGCTGAGAAAGGGTAGTGATTATTTTAAGCTGTAGTGATCTGGAGATGGCTAATAAAAGGAAATCCTTTTCAACATGGCTTAAAGTTTTGATGGTTTTTAAGCCATGTGGAATGCTTGCTGAAACATGGCAGGCCCTACCTCCAGAGTTTCTGAAGTTGAGATGTGATGCTGATGCCCAGGGACCCTACTCTTGAGAACCACTGTGCTAGAGTGACTAATGGGAAGAGCCAATTGGCTTTTAGTTTGTTTTTAAATACAAGTGCTCTTTCCTGTAGCTGTAAAATGCCCCACTGTGCATGTGCACTGTGAAGCTGAACTTGGTTATAGAAACGGGTTTCTTGTCTTAATAGACGGGCATTTAATGCAGCCCAGTAATTTACTCTTCCACCCAGTCTTCCCCTCTTCAACCCTTTCTTACTTGCACTCTGCTGATTCCCATTTCTTTCACCCTGCCAAGGGTTCACATTTTCTGCCTTGTCATTGGGTGACAGGACATCTCATTTGAAGACTTCCCTTCCTTATGCCTAATTCAGCTAGTGGCTCCAGCAGTTCTTACCTACCTCAAATCCCATGCAGCAAAGCTGAGAGTTGACCACCTTGTATTTACTTTCTTGAATCTGCTGCAGTTGGGGCTCCTCTCTCCTGCACACCCCTTGAAGGAAGCTGTTGCTGTCAGGATCACAGTTGGCCTTTGGGGCTAAGTCCAGTGGTTCTGTTCTTGGCCTTCATTTTACTTGACCTGTGTTAGTGACATTTGACCACTGATATCATCCTGTTCTTAACTGTCCTTCAAAGTCCCACACAGGTTTCCTCCCACATCACTGGTTATTCCTTTGCTAGTTTATCCTGTGACCTTGGTGTTGGAGAGCCCTGGGCTCAGTCCTTGGCTATTACTAGTACTCCCCAAGAAGTGACCTGTGCCCTTTTGAGGTAGTATGTCTGTATGTGAGGAAAAATGCATCATGAGATGCCTCTATTTCAGACAGGTTTTGGGTCCATCTATTGTCTGTTAATTATTGACAATAACACCAAGGATTAGCAGATCAGTTTAAACACACAGGCTGTGATGACAAATAGTCTGGCCTTGGACCAGTGTGGTGCAGACCTAGTGCTCCCCCCACCCCTTGGCTTAGTGTGGGAACCTGGAGAGAATGAGGTCAACACTTGCAGGTTGGCTACATCTACTGTGCCTTATGGATAACAGCCTTCCTTATGAGGATCTAACCTCCTGGGTTAATCAGTGCCTGATGGAAGACCATACTCATGTAAAAATTCTGAAGTGTCCTGCTGTGCAATACAACCCACTGCATGATGGGCCCTTTGGGGGGCGGGGGGATGGGAAGCTCTGACCGCTGGCTTTGCAGTTAGAAAGTCCTTTGACCCAGGAGTGTTGTGTCCTGCCAGTGTCCCCTGAAACTGGCAGGCTAACTTTTTCAGCTAAATTGGGTAAAATGTCTAAATGGCAGTTTCTGGCACTCCCTCCCCAATTGTTTTGAAGCAGTATTTCAACATGTATCTCTCAAATGATTTCTTGAAACAATCATTAACACCTCCAAACTTATAATTCCTGTAATTCCAGTTACACCACTTAATGGGTAATTCTCAATTGCATATAATAGGCAATAAATGTGTGAAAACTAGGAAGGGTACTTAATATTTGCTAAAACCATGAAATGAATTTCGGAAATACCTTAGAAGTCTGTAGTACTGTAATTCCATGTCAAAATAGAATCACAGTGGCTGAAACTGATAATACAAATAGATGGGGAAATAATGTTCATAAGGCTGTGGAGTAACTAGAACTCAATAGTGGAGTATAAAATGGTACAACCATTTTGGAAAACGGGTTGCTTTTTTTTTTTTTTAAATGCCTACTTTATCGCCTAATTCTAGGATTTCTATATATGAAATCCTATGTGCACAAAGATTTGTCTAAGAATGTTCACACCAGTCAATAATAGCTCAGTAAAACTGGGAATAAATTGTTCACACTGGCTTTATTCGTAATGGCTAAAAACTGGATAAGACCCCAAAAGAGAACAGATAAAATAAGTCCTGGCCCAAGCAGCTCAATTAGAGCATCGTCCTGATAGGCCAAGGTTGGTTGACCGCCAGTCAGGGCACATACAAGCAGCAACCAGTGAATGCATAAAATAAGTGGAACAACAAATCAATGATTTTCTCTCCCTCCAAGATACAATGAAGAACAAATTGTATTTTTCTATGACACATTGGATAAATCTCAAATTATATTTGAGCAAGGAAAGAGCAGATACTACATTACTCTATTTTTTAAGAAGTTCCTAAACAGGTAAAATGAATCTATGGTGACAAATCAGAACAGTGCTTGCTCTGCAGGGGGTGGGGTAGGAGAAGGATGTAACTGACTGCAGAGGTATGAGGAGCTTTCTAGGGTGATGGAAATATTCTATGTATTTATTGATGATTATATAACTACAGACTATTCTCAAAACTCAGAATTATATACTTACTTATCTGCATTTTATGCAAGTCATTCCCTAATCTAAAAAAAAAATGTGGGTCTGGCTAGCTAGGTTATGGACTTGCTGCATCTTTGTTTCTCTCCTAATCAGGGATATGCTTTCCACACAATGAACTTGCCCCTGCATACCTATCCAAGTCTGGACCAAACCTAGATACACTTTCTGTCGTGTGCTTCCTGGTTTTGGCTCTGCATATAGTTTTGCATTGTAGTCTGGGCATCACCTCCAGGAGTCACGTGGCCAGATCTGAATATGATGTTCAACAGTCCAGAGGTCAGGGTCAGTACTACTGCCATCCATGGCCTGATGGTAGAAGAAAATCTCCCTTTCTGAAGGTTAAGTGATTTGGCTGCTGGCTTTGTGGGGAACATCAGTGTGCAGCTCTCTGCTCAGCAGGGATCCTGATTCTCATCTTCCTGAGGTACTCAGCCATGGCTTCATTTACCCTTATTCTCTTCGTAAAGCAGTCCCTCCCTGTGTCCATCAAACACAGGTTCCAGCACAAATAATGCCCCTCTTTTATTACAAAATCTTTGATTACAAAATTATAAGCATGTAATTCTGTAACATAACAATGTCACACTCAAGCATGCCATATGACATTTTAGGTGAAATATTCAAATTAAAACTATAAATTTTTACACCCATATTATTACCCTACCAACCACACTCAAGCACATGTTACTTCTGCCAGACCCTGTAGCCTATGATCCAGAGGCCAGCCATTCCCATCCAACCAGGAACAGCCCAACAAACCTGCGTAGGGGCAGTCATCCCACTTGGAAATTAGTCTTACAGACGCACAGTGTCTTAGTGTCCTATTTCTTTTGCTCTCTGACCTTGACCCCAACTTACTTATTGCAGTGGACAACTAGGCCTTCTTAGAGCCCAACCAGGCCCCTTGGACCAGCAAAGTTGCATACCTCTGTCTGCTCCCTCACACTCGTCTTCCCTGGAGTGCTGTGTATATACAGGTGAATTGGATAATATTTTCAATCACTGTATATTTTTAATAGCTTTGATATTTTGCATGTTTAAAGAGAAGACAACACTGTCTCCTAGAATAGTCCGCGCTGTAGGGTTAGCCGCAGGCTCTGAGGCTCCGAGGAAGTAACAACTCTGCTCTTCAGCTGTCGGCCAACTGGGGGCCAGGGGAACAATGTGGTGGGCGTGAGTGATCCCTTGAGTCAGGGCTCTATCCAATAAAAAACTTGGGTATGATTGGAGAAATAAATGTAGGTGCTTCTTTCATTGTAATTATAAAGAACAACTAAAAATGGGCCAATATTTTGGTATGAAGATTGTCAGTTAATTTCTGCTAAAACAGGATAGACAACTGGTAGATAATTGTCCTTTCTGAATTATGAATTTGAATATTTATCCTGATAAATTTTTCACTGAGTTATTGCCTAGCTTGCAGAATTTAAAGATAAACAGTCCGTGGTGTGCATACAATTATGGTTTATTTTTTAAAACCCAGAATGTGTCCCAGACTAAAAAAAAAAAAATTCATTAGCTTAACACTGCTTGAGTTAATCTATTATACTCCAAAATGCTAAGCAGTGTTTTGTGCTGTAAGTGCACCAAAACCTAGGTTTAGGATTGCTCTGCTGTTACCAAGAGCAGAGCCCTACAGACACACCTCAAGATCTGATGTTCCAAGAATTCAAATGTTCCCTATTAAACAGAAAAAGAAATCCCTATTAATGGATCAGTTCATATTTGTGTTTCTAGGTAACATCAATATAAACCGTCTACATAAAACTGAGAAGCTGAGCAGGATTGTTCTTGGAAGAAATTCAAGGCTTTAAATTTATTCATTGTAACTTGTTCTATTTCTATCATATGTAAGAAGTTACAACTTTTACAGGCCAATAAAACAGATCGCATACACTTATTTAACTGCTAAAGAGAAATGTACCACTTCAGCACAACAAATGGAAAAATTACTGAATTGGGAATCAGTAGAACCAGGTTTTGCTTTAGGTTCTGCCATACCTGTATGGCCTTAGGCAAATCATTTAACCTCTGCAGGTCGAGCTGTGGTCTGCAGACTTCTCTCTGTGGTTAACAGGATGAACTTGCCATTAGGTGAGAGGCCCCTAGATGGTGCTGTTGTTCTGAGATAGGCTTTGTATTTTTTTTTCCCCCTCTATAATTACAGTGAAGTAAAAAAGCTTAGGTTAGAAAATGATTTCCTATTAGTTCTGAAAAAATTCACTGTTAAGAGTTCATTCAATTGCATTCAAACTGGCATTGAATTATGAGTCATATGTATGGCCCACATACATTTGACATTAATTAAAAGGAATAAACCATTAATGATTATAACAAATATCTTATAAAATATCCATATATTCATCAGTTTTTCCCTAGGTATATTTACCTAAACTTAAGAAACTGAATAAAAACTAAACAATTATTGTTAAGAATATCTGTATTAAAAATCCTATGGAAAAAGGATATATATATTTTAAATACCGGTTCTAACAACACATTTTGATAAATGCATTGATATTTCATTTGGAGTGTTTCAGACTGCATTCAAAACCTGTGTTTTCTATGAGCACAATGAAAGATATATTATGTTATCCCTCCAGCCATGTAAACATGGTCATCTTTTAATGAAATCTTGCTGTTTTTTAGTGTTAAGGGGATAATCAAAAGGGTAAGAATAATATATTAACTTGATCTAGTTTCAATGAAAAAAAAAAAGATTAGGAGATTCTACTCTGAGGAGGTTTGGATGAACAATATCAGGTTTTCTCCTAAAACTCTTGAAAATAAAAACAATACATTCCAATTTTTTTCCCTATGAAATTCACAGACTATAAAAATTATGCTCAATCAACATACAAAATAAGAAAGTACCTATGAAAACCCATACCAAGCTACATTTTGTCTTCTCAGTTGAGTAGGTAATAAATGACAAGCAAAAAATGTAGCATGATAAAGTGAAATGACATAAAAATTGCAAATTCTGTTTCAGTAACGACCTTTGTCAACAAATTAAAGAGGAAAGATATTAGATCCCAGTGGATCCAAGACATATATGTAAGTCATCCATCCATCCATGCAACCAACCTTTACTGAGACTATACGGAGCAAAGGGCTGGAGTTATAAGGAGAAGATTTCCATCCTCAAAAAACTGTCTGGTATGAGAAAAGGACTGAAAATTTCAGTTCAGTTTATTATGTCAAACAGATGTACAACTATTGCATTTATCATTCTGCTGACAGAAGGCTAAAATTTAAGAGGATATTTTTCTCCAATAAAGCTAAATTTTCATGATCTTTAATATGTTAAGATTACACAGGCAAAGAAATATACATCATGTCCTATCCCAGACACATACCCTACTTCCTATTATACAACTTGCTGCAAATGGGAATTTAATTGGGATAGGGCTTTAAGTAATCCATTTCTTATGAAATTGCTCTTGAGTAAAATTTGACAAGAGTTTTCTTTATATCATCTTCTTTACCCAAAACATATAGGAAAAAGAGCCCTGTTATCAATTATAACCATATACCTGGGAGATGACCTTCAACCGAAGATGAAGTAAAAAAAAAAAAAAAAAAAGATGAAGTAAGTAACTCCCCCCATCTCATGTTCACATAATGGTTTGACAACTGGCTGCCTAACTTTTTGGACAATGAGAAAGAGTAACAAACACTAAAAAGTGGCCCAGTTTATAAAACTCTTCTGAAAAATAGAAGAAAGTCATGAACACCGTTGGGAAAGTGGTGTACATTTCCAGTGAAATTCTGCTCCATTGATCTGTTTGGAAGATTGTCTTCAACCTATTTGGCTTTAGCCCATAAACTGTAATTGATTTAGTCCTAAAAGAACCACTTTTATCTTACGCCTGGCATGCATAGCAATGGATGCAGCAGGAAAGTGTTTTTTTATTTACTCTAATATAGGGATGAGCTGGGAAAAAAACAAAAGAATATCAGTCTTCAGTCTTCTCAAATTGTTTTTCATTCTGATTATATTGGGAAGAAATGAGCTGAGGGGGCTTGGCACTGTTTTCCATCTTAACAGTTACTCTGTGTTCTGAGATATATGTGATTCATAATGTACCACTATAACAAGACACAGCTTTTCTGTATTACTGGGGTAACACAAAGAAAATGAATTTTTCTTTGGGTACCAGTAATTGTCAAAAGAATGATTGCAGAATCAGAAAATGTGCTTTATAACAACCCTGTTAACATAAAGTATAAATGGAGGAAAGAAGTAAGTAGGGCAGGTATGTAGAAGGGTTAGTCATATTAGCAAGGTATCTCAGGACGGTTTTGGTTCTTTTGACTAAGATGCATCGAACTTTAACCCCCTTGAAATCCTTGGACAAAGGGGAAACACTTATTAACACAAGCAGCATTTGGTGAGCATGAGCTGACTCACCACATTCTTACAAAGGCTCCAACTAGTGAATAAACTACCTGCTCCTGAAACAAGGATTTGCCCTGGTCAATAAGGATAATGCACTCAAACTGTTAGAATCAATTTGAATATCAGAAATGAAATGTATCAAATGTCCTGTTTCTAAACGAAAGTACAAAAATAAAGAAGCATGATTAATTGACTCTTCCTGATGAAAATAGATGTCCAAACGCAACTTTTGCTTGTAAGCCTCGCTGTGCGGCTGTCACCAGGCACTTTCCTGGGGGAAGTGTTCATCTGCCTTGCTAATCTTGCTTGATGTTTTCCTCGGTAGAATGCTTTCTCACGGGTTTTCACATGCATGTTTCTACTGTGAGTGAAAGCTAGCTACAAAATCTAGACATTCTCTTCTTTCAGAAAATTCTAGTGTACCATATACAGCATAGATATTTCTTTCAGTTTAAAAAAATAGTGCAAAAACAAAAACAAACAACAAAACACGGTATCTGATAGTCAAACTGATAGATAGTTCAAGTGAGTTCTTGTGCCAAGGAGCACAGTCAAGTTTCACCTTTAGCTGACATGTAAAACCTGAACGTAGTTTTTGGGAAATATTCCAGATTTTCCCATTAGTTCTCCACTCATCCAGTCATCGTCTACAGATTCCAGCTCTGTTATTGTATCTCCGGCCTGTAAGAAGACAGAATTGGAAATAATTATTAGTTTCTGTTGAGTACAAGCATGATGGGCAGCCCATCTGGAGAGGCATGTAGAGTCTTCTCTTTAACCTGTTTGTCACGCTTTGCTGAGAGGATTACATGACACAGCACAAAGATAACCTGCACCCAACATGCCACGTGCGCCTTTTCCCTCAAAGCTATTTTGTTGCCAGTGTCACCACTGCTGCACTTTTATTTTCCTGCTTGTGTTTGTGCCCCCCAAATTCACTTCTAATGTAAATTCTTCTTAAATAAATGCCAACTATCATATGTATGTGTGTACATACACATAAATAATGCCAGCTATCATATACATGTCTGTGTGTGTGTACACAGACACACATTCTGGGCTTTATGTTCTGGGCATTATGAACACAGCAGTGACTGAAGGACCCATCTGGGGCGGGGAGACAAACAAACAAACTGGCAGAGGAGGAAAGTATGGGGTGGGTGGCCATCTCATTAGGGCAGTCGGGGAAAGCCCCACTGAGAGTGACATTTAAGCAAAAACCTGGCGATGAGTGAGCCACGTGCTTACTGTATGCCTTGTCCTATTTTATGAACTTTACAGGAACTAACTCACGTAAACAGCACTGCAGTCCTAAAAGTAGATGCTATTATTATCCCCATTTTAGAGAGATATTTGTATAGATTTCCTTATTTTAAAGAAAAGGAAATTTAAGCTCAGACAGATTAAATAATTTGCTCAGTGTTGCATGTGTATTAGAGCATAGAGACAGGATTCAAACCTAGTGTGATTTCTGGGCCATGTTGCTAACCATTAGGCCACATGGCCACCACATGTTCTAGAGCAGACCTCTTCAATGAGAAAGGGTTTTACTATAACTGCCTTTTCACAATACCTCGAGAACTTTGTACCGCACATTTATTCTTCCACATAATGGTATTCTCCACCATTTGCTTTATTCCATCCTCCCTGGCCTCAGTATCAAATCTGCATTCTTTCCTGTCTGAAAGAGCTTCACCCTGACTCAGAACACACTGGTTTATCCTCATCAGGACAGTACAAGGGACTGTGTATCTATTCATGTGTGAATTATAACTGCCTAACAGATGACAGACTTTTGAATTTATCTCCTGAAACTATTTTTAATTATATTTTATTGATTATGCTACTACAGTTGTCCCATTTCTCCCCCATCATTCCCCTCCACCCTGCATACCCCCCCACCCACATTCCCCTGCTTTAGTTCATGTCCATGTGTCATAAGTTCTTTAGCTTCTACATTTCCCACACTATTCTTGTCCTCCCCCTGTCTATTTTCCACCCACCGTCTATGCTGCTTATTCTCTGTGCCTTTTCCCCTCTCTCCTCCCACTCCCCTGTTGCTAACCCTCCATGTGATCTCCATTTCTGTGGTTCTGTTCCTGTTCTAGTGTTTGCTTAGTTTGCTTTTGTTTTAGGTGTAGTTGTTAATATCTGTGAGTTTGCTGTCTTTTTACTGTCCTACTTTTTATCTTCTTTTTCTTAGATAAGTCCCTTTAACATTTCATATAATAAGGGCTTGGTCATGATGAACTCCTTGAACTTGACCTTATCTGAGAAGCGCTTTATCTTCCCTTCCATTCTAAATGACAGCTTTGCTGGATAGAGCAATCTTGGATGTAGGTCCTTGCCTTTCATGACTTGGAATACTTCTTTCCAGCCCCTTCTTGCCTGTAAGGTCTCTTTTGAGAAATCAGCTGACAGTCTGATGGGAACTCCTTTGTAGGTGACTATCCCCTAATCCCTTGCTGCTTCTAGAATTCTCTCCATTTTAATCTTGGCTAATGTAATTATGATGTGTCTTGGTGTGTTCCTCCTTGGGTCCACCTTCTTTGGGACTCTGAGTTTCCTGGACTTCCTGGAAGTCTATTTCCTTTGCCAGATTGGGGAAGTTCTCCTTTATTATTTGTTCAAATAAGTTTTCCACTTGTTGCTCTTCCTCTTCCCCTCTGGTACCCCTATAATTTGGATGTTGGGATGTTTCAAGATGTCCTGGAGGTTCCTAAGCCTCTCCTCATTTTTTTGAATTCTTGTTTCTTCCTGCTTTTCTGTTTGGTTGTTTCTTTCTTCCTGCTGGTCCACTCCATTGATTTGAGTCCCCGTTTTCCTCCCATCACTATTGGTTCCCTGTGTGTTTTTCTTCATTCCACTTATTGTAGTCTTCATTTGTTCATCTAATTTGTGACCAAAATCAACCAATTCTGTGAGCTTCTTAATCACCAATGCTTTGAACTGTGCATCTTTTAGGTTAGCTACCAGTGCTTTGAGCTGTGCATCTGATAGATTGGCTACCTCTTGGTCGCTTAGATAAATTAGCTCTGGGGCCCCTATCTGTTCTCCCATTTGAACCATCCTTGTTTTTTTGTTTTTATTTATTTATTTATTTTTTGGTCTGGTCGCAGCTGTAATGTAGTGAGGGGCGGAGCCTTAGGCATTCACCAGGGCAGGGCAACCCAGTCACTGGGTTGTGATGCTGGATGTGGGGGCGGGGTCGGAGAGGGAACAACGGTGCTTGCTCCACTGTCTCCTGGACTCCAGTCCCCTCCGCCACTTTCCCCAAGCAAATTGGGCCCCTCTGGCGCTGATTTCCATGTGGGCGGGCTCGTGCACCTTCTAGGACCCCGTGGGTCTCTCCAATGAACTCTCCTGTGAGGCTGGGATTCCCTTCTGGCACCCCAACACCCACAAGAGTTCTCAATTGGTGCTTTTTAGGCTTTATTCCCGGCGCTGGGGCCCTGCGCTGCACAGTCTGTCTTGCTGCTCGTTTTCGCCTGGTTTATCTGTGTGTGAATGTGTGACGTGGTCAGCGGCTTTGCGCACCTTGCTTGGTCTGCTCGTTGCCTCCCTGCACCTCGTAATCGTGCCTGTGCACCTGGGACCACCAGCTACCACTTCTTCCTGCCGCGACCCCTTTGTTGTCGGGCTTCCATACAATTCAATCCTCTATCTGTTCTGGGTGGGTTTTTTCTTTTCTTTTTTCTTTTTTTTGGTTCTATATTTTTGTTGTCCTTAATCTTGGTTGTGAGAGGAGGCACAGTGTGTCTGCCTACGCCTCCATCTTGGCCAGAAGTCCTCCTGAAACTATTTTGTTCTTTATTGTTTCTAACTATTACTTAGAATCTAGGTTTAAGATTCTATGATGGTCCAAAACTACCCTGGCTACTTTAAAGAACATCTTTATCAGGCTGAATGGATTTATTTTAACCCTGGTACACAGCCCTTTGGAAAAATGGTTTGATTTAAGGCCTTTCTTTATGGAAAATGAGCAAGAAAAATGCTTACTATCGAATGTCATGAATTTTCTCTGCTAAAATCTGTAAAACTTCTGGCTATTCAAAGTTTCTGTTATAAATAAGTTCCTTCTGGTTCCTAAATTATAACATAATGGCGGACTGAACTATTTCCCTTAGCTCTGTTCCGTACGCACATGGTATGTCAGTTTTCTGAGGGCTAGAACAATGAAAAAAGTTTTCTCTACTAATATTCTGTGGGTATTTAATAAAATATTAATGATCAGTGATACTGAAGGCAGTAAAGAACCCATTACCTAAAAGCTCTAGAACTATGTCTTGCTCATAGTCAGTCATTTGTAAAATGATGACCACCTAATTTTCTAAAAGATACTGTGAATTGTTATTTATATTATAAGTGACACTTTACATAAAAAAAAAAAAGAATAACTATGAGCTACTGGCTGTAAAGACTAAAAAGGACTGGGGCAACAGTTTCCAAATATCTGGATTTTAAGAACCAAGAAATTTTAGAAAAGAAGGAAGGGAGGGAGATAGAAAAAGAAAGGAAGAAAGAGATATAGGATTGCCAACTTATAATTTTGCATCGGAAATATCTATCATTTACTAACAGTATTTTGAAATAGAAATGACATTTTAATATGAAAAAGATAAAAGAAATTCTTGAAAGAAAGGAAAAACCCATCACAAAAGAGGAAAGTTAGCAACCTTATAACTGACATTAATTCAGCATACCCCTTTGACCCTGTGACTCCCCAGCCTGCACATACCCAGTATTGCCCTGGCTTCCTTATTTTGTTGCAGACGGGCAGAAACCTTGTTTGGGCTCCTACTGTTTTAAGACTTATCTTGTCCAATCACTCCTTGATGCATTCATTCTTTCTGTGGCATCTTGGCTCTGACTGAGCATGTCCAATGATGGAGAATTTACCGCGGTCGGACACAGGGTCTTCTGAGAGCAATGACAACCAAACCTGCCTTCCTTGCTCTGGCCCAGTCCCAAAGTACTAACAAGGGGGCTTTCTTCTGACTGCAGTCTAACTATGGACTGGGGAAACAGGATCATGAAAATATTTCCTTTTTACTGAAAAAAAAAAAAATAAAAAGGCACTTCTTTGACGAAGATAGATTAAGTAGCTTAAACTTTTGGGATGATTTCCCAGTCAGTGTTTTTCTGAACAAGACTTCAGTGCCTTATGAGGCCCTGCTGTAGTAGGTACCAACTGATTTCTCCACTGATTTCGCAGACATGACAATAGGGACCAAGGACCAAGTGGAAAATCACCCTTTACTAGGGCTACAAATGACAACTCCAGTATTACTGAGATCTGATGTTACAAGGGCTAGGCATTAGGAATTCGTTTGGGGATCATGGGGCTATCAAGCCAATAAGGTTTTCTTTGCGCACCTAAACACCTTGCTGATAATTTATATTTGCCCTACTCACTGTCACTAATCTTGTTCTTTAGATTTAGGGTATGAGACCTGTTCATTCCTCGCAAGTGGTCAAGAGGCCACCTAAATGTTTCACCTTTCAGTGAAAGACATTTCATAATTTATAGCTGCTAAATACAGGTATCAAACCAAACCAAACCAAAGCCACATTCTTACCTTGAAGGAAAGCTCATCTTCATTCTCTCCATGGAAATCATACAAGGCTTTGGCCTTCCTCCCCACCTTCAGTGCTAAAGGAGACATACTCTTTGCCTCAGCTGTAAAAACACATGAAAAAAACAGAAAGGTACCGGACTGAAACACAAACATTTTATGAAGCCCTCCTGTCATTCCCAGGACAGAATATTTTTTTCTTTTTTTAAATTATTTTTATTTTTTCCATTTAGTCCCTTTATACCCTCCCCACCCTCCCCCCAGGACAGAATACATTCAATTAATTTTAAATTTATTTAACATGCAAAAAGATTAAGGATGTTTTCTTAGCAGGAAAAAATTATAGAAAATATATTTAGTAGACAAAATTGGCCATTACCAAGTGAAGACATTTTTATCTTTTTTCCCAGTAACTCTTAACACAGTATACGAGCATAAAGAAGAGAGTTTGCAAAACTTTATGTATCAACCCTTTGAAATGTGGGCGAACAATTTAAACGGAGCATGGCCAGAGGGAAATATGCATCGGTGTAAGGCCTGGGCTCCCATTAGAGAGTAGGAGTCACCTGCTGTTGCTGTCGCACCAGGGCAGGGCCGCACGAAGACTGCTGGGAAGATCCCCTCCCTGTCACGCAGCCTGCCCTTGTACCAGTCACAGTCCAGGTGCTCGAGGATCAGGATCCGGTCTCCCCGCCTGAAGGGTAAGTCGTCACTGGTCTCCGCCGTGAAACTATAAAGAGCTTCACACCATTCTCCAGAAAGACTGTTATCCTGTTACAAGTCAGAAGTTTGAGAAGAAATATGAGATTTTATTTGAAATTGATTTCTACAAAGCTTAAAAAATGGTGGGAAAAAAAGCTAAGGGGTCATAAGATTTCAAAGCCTGAAGCCTTCTTAAAATGACCCAACACTTTATAGTGCTATCAGTATTCAGAAATAAAAATTTCTAATAACTTTTTATCATAAAATATAATTTTTATGATGTGATACAATTTGTGGGTTTTCTGCTTTTAAGGATATATAATACTTAAGCAAAACCTCTTTTTCTAGCCCTGACTGGTGTGGCTCAGTGGGTTGGACATCAGTTTGCAAACTGAAAGGTCACCAATTCGATTCCCAGTCAGGGCACATGTCTGGGTTGCTGACCAGGTCACTGGCTAGAGACATTTGAGAGGCAACCGATTGATGTTTCTCTCACATGTTGATGTTTCTTTTCTTGTCCTCTTCCCTCCCTTTCCATCTCTTTAATAAATAACTAAATAAGTCTTTAAAAATATATATATTTAAAAAAACTTTTTTTTTCTAATTATGAACAGTGACATTAGTTATATGTTAAAAATTAGATAAAAGCATACAATATTTATGTATACTATTTATGACACTATGAAAAATTCTAGTAAGGCATATAATTTCCAGTGAAATTCTTCTAAATTATGAAGGATCAGAATGGGCAGTTGGCCTTTACTTGATTCAGAAGCTATCAGATTCCATGACATAGGACTTCGTTAATTCACGCTTCAAATTTTATGAGGCATAGTTAGCTCTAAGACCAGCAGAATAACCACCCAAGTGTGGTGGGCTAGTATGATGGACTGCGCCAAGAATGCTTTTACCCCAAACACATTAGAGGGAGGGTTTGCTCCATGAAGAGGCATCTCTGTCAGGATGTGAGCCCTCTGTTAAGAAGCTCAAGCCAGGAGAAGAGAAGGTTCCGGACCCAGTTCTGCCCTTCCTAGTTGACATCGGGCAGGATGCTTCTTTTCTCTAGGCCTCAGCTTCACCTTAGTGTTGCCGTGGGGATTAAATGAGGACTCATGTGGAACACTTAGCACAGTGCCGGGCACATCCTAAGTTCTCAAAAACTGATGGCTTATAAAACAAAGGAAAAAACATGCAAACAAAACCCCCTAACCTGAGCCCCCTCGCTCCTGTATTACCATAGCCAACCCTACATCTCTTCGCACTTATCACTCCCCAAAACGTAGGCAACCATGTGCGCATTTCCTTTTGGAGCACTTCTGTCACTTTCTTTCATATTTGACTTGATCCATAGGTGGAGGCAAAAGAATTGAGAGACACACAGTCCAGTGACTGTGACAAGTGACACTTTGGCAAACAATGATCCCATCAGGCCTCGCACTTTTAACACATCACAAAAAACAATGGAAGTCACCCACATTCCTATTTTTTTGAACACTTCTGAAGTCACATTATATAGTAAGTAAAAAAAATTTTAATTGCTTTTATTTGTGTATTCATTGGTTGATTCTCATATGTGCCCTGACTGGGGATTGAACCCACAATCCTGGCATATTAGGATGACACTCTAACTAACTGAGCTACCTGGCCAGAACTAGTGTATCAAAATTTTACTCATTTTTTCTGTCTCCTATTATAAAAATAGTACAAATGATCCTAAATATTTGGTAAGTTTGGAAATGTATGAAGAAGTGGGAAAAAAAACCCCACCCGCCTATAATCTTACCACTTAGGGGCAACTGAATATTAACAACTTAAATACATTTCCTTCTAGTCTTTTTATGCTGTATGTTCAATTTCCTGTAACATTTTATTCCCATTACATTTATTTATAAATCTAGTTTTTCATGGCCTCAGAAGTTTCTACCAATAGTGATCATATTTAGGCTGTTTCTCATTTTTTTCCTATTATAATAACATGACTATGTTTGTGGCCTAAACCTTCTCTTCTACCCTACGTGTTGAGTTGTATTGAATCTTTGTTAATTAGATTAAGTTAAATGATATTTTATTGTTGCTTTACAAGGCATTTTGATGACTAGTAAGGTTAAATATTTTTTAATATCAGCCACTTACACTATCTCTTTATCTCTTTTGTTTTCCAATCATGTCTCTTTCCTTGTTTTCTATCAGGGTTTGCATGTCTTTCTAATCTAATTGTATGGGATCTAGATGCAATAAAGTTATTAACCCTCTAAGTACAGGGATGGGCAAATGCAGGTATACAGATAATACAAATAATACAAATAAATAATATAATAATTAATAAATAATAATATAAGAATAAACTGTTTTCATGTACTCACAACTGTAAATCTATATTTGCTCACCCCTGTATTCATTTCAAACATTTACTATATGAATTGAAAAATGACTTCATAACATTGTCTCTTGATAATTACAATTTTAATATTCTTCCCAGAGATGAAACCTGGCTTTCATTACAGTTAACTATTTAAGCAGCCTACCTGAAAATTTGCTCCAGAATCTTCTTTTTTGATCTTCTGTGGCAGCTTTGTGCCTACATTTTTAAAAAAGTCACAACTTCAGATAAAAAGACCATCTAGTATTGGAGAAAAACTGTAGGGGAGAGTGAGGAGTCTGGGGTTCCAGACCAGTCTCTTCATGTACTGGCTATCTAACTCTGACCAGGCACCACCCTCTCTGGGCCCTTTTCCTTTACTGTAAAGTGAAGGAGGACACAGTTAATTATACTCTATAGCCCACTTCTGTTCAAAAGTCTATGATTCTTCATCTGCCATTTCTGATATCAAGCCATTGCTAATTACCTAAAACACCCACACCAGGTCGCTGAGAGATTACCACAATAATAACTACGCCACACAAGTGACCATTCAAAAATAGCTTTTATAATAAGGCAATATGGATTATTATGCAGCTTAAGTATGTTATTGTTATTTCGTTTATTTCAACTAGGACAGAACATAAACAAAAACAACATCCTCTACACTCACTTAAAATATCTGTACCAGAGGTGGGGTGATCCTCGAGGAGTTCCACAAAGTTCAGGGGGAAAATCCCAGTTCTGTCTCGAAGCTCTCCTCTGGCCCATTCTTCACTCACATACTCTTTAAGAATAATAATTTCTCCCTCCGAGAAACTTAACTCATCCTTCTGGTCTCCAATATACTCAAACCGAGCAACACATCTTGGACCTCTGAACAGAGATTACATTTATGCGTTAAACAAGAGAGTACTGATTTCTAAAATGCTTTAAAGCCTTCATTCAGTCTTTCAATAGATATTCTGTGTTTACTATGAAACAAGGTATACTAGGCATACTTTAAACTTTTCTGTGAGAAAAAATAAGCTACATTTCTAAATGACAGGCCTTACTTTTTAGATATGAACCTGTGTTCACTCAGAAAGGCTAAAGGCAATGTCACAGAGACATGGCGAAGTCCCGAAGCCGGTGGTCACTTTACACTGCCATGGCTCATGATCACTTCTGCTGCATCACACAGTCTCCCCAGTCATCATGTCTTTGTACTCTTGGGCTACGGTAAATCCATAGCTCAGCCTAGGATTTAGGAGTTTAGGAACACTAACCCTGAGAATCTCAGGGCAAGACATCAGACTTTGGTGACAGAATGCAATGGGTGTCAGCTGGGCAGAGTCAGTGCTCCTATATGTTGAATCAATCATCTCGCTACAGATGAATGGTCTTCAAAACTAGGTTTGAGGAAAACAGAAACTCATCATACTATCACAGTTAATCTCATACCTAACACTGTTGTTTAAAAAACAATCTTTTTATCACCTTTAAAAAGCCTTCATTTCTGAGAATTACAATTGAACAATCCTTAAATGAGCTGCAATTCTGATTTTAAAAGAAGATAAAGGCAGACATAAAACTGTGTCTCTGGAAGGCATGATTTAATACCACACCTTCCATTTGAGGCTTTAGAAAGGAAATTTCAATAGCAACAGATCAAGGAGATGCAACCACCTAAGGACAAAAGGTTGGTACCAGCTCCAACGAAATACTGATTTAGGTCAGAATCTAAGACAGATTTAAGAATGGATCCACGGCTGTGAAAGCCCACTTCAACTTCAACCTGCTGACACATTAAACACAGCTTAGAAATAGAAGAAAAACTCACTCTGAAATAGAATTCAACTATTGTGGCATCAGAGGTTTTCTTATCTGTGGTAACCTTTGCATTTATTTTCTAAAGTCCTCTGGGAGCATCTCCTTATGTCTGACCTATTCAAAGACAGGTTTACAGTCTTTAGCAGGTAGTGAATTCTACTATTTTGCTCATTTAACTGGAAGATAAAGTTGCATTATGGCAGTGTTTTAATCACAGAGGAGTTACAATGATGCATAAAAGGATAGATAAATTCATGGAAAGGTCTTCAGACATAAAGGGAGACCTCTCCAACTTAACTCTTCCTTCACTTTCTTCTAGTTTCTCTTAACAACAAAACAATACAAAATGTCCAGCAGTTGTTGTAGGGTTCATATTTTCGGAAAAAGTTCTGAAACTTCTAAAAATGGATTGATAGACAGATACCAGAAGCCCCAAATACAATACACAGGATGCCAACACCGGCTCTGCTTAAGCGGAGACCAGGCTGTGGGAAGCACCGAGGCAGCCTCTCTCCTGCTGTCTCTGTTCCGCATCCATACGAGGAGTTGCTTAGGTCAGCCTGCGTCAGCCTACTGAACTTTCATTAGCATTTTAATCCACTATGGCTTTTAAATGACTTTTCCTCATAATTAAAAAGAAACATTGGAAATCAGTAATCACACATCTGAAGTATTTAGGCTCAGCATTATGATATAAATGCTCATCTCCTTTGCATTTTGTACAAAAGAATGCAAATAAAACTCACTTATTAACACAATGAGATGAAACTGATTCTCTTTTCCTATTTCCTCCTTCTGGAACATCAACCTAGTAAAGATAAATCAAGACAACAATTGTATTTTTTCAGATTTTACTAAGATGAGTTTAAGGCTAGGTAATTAGGAAATACATGATCAAAATTAACCAGTTTAGATAGGTGTTTAACTGATTAAGTGGTACCACAGGTGCTAAAGGTAAGAAATTCAGAATTTGGGTTTTGAAAAAAAAATATATATATCCTATGATTCAGCCTTCTTTGAATAGCCAATCAATCCTTTTCTTACTTGCTGGAATAAGCACACTGATATCATTACAGCTGAGTTTTCTCTTTCCCATGTCCTCCAAGTTAGCAACGTCAGATGGGGAGGACTGGAGACGGAGACTAGGCATCAGCCATCTGGGCACCCCTACCACACCTACTCACAGTGCGCAGCATTCTGCAGTACTTTCCTGAGCCCAAAATAAAACATTTTACCCAAACTTGTGGATTCTCTCCATTTTCATAACTCTGGAACATTTTCCCCCCATCCATGTGAATGGGGAAGGAAAAAAGGAATTGGTACGCAGTGAGCACCTACTATGTGGCAAGCACTTTACTTAATACCTCATTTACAAGGCTCAGTGAAGGTAGGCTGTAATAAAATATTTGACCATAATGTATTCAGTCTGAAAACTACTGAAGGCTTTGAGGTCTATATTAAATAAGGCAATGCCCTTCTTGATGAATTTTAGAAGCTCAAAGTTTCAAAATAATTTTTTAAACTTACAGGCTTAGAAATAATACTGAAACCAATAATGTGGCAGATTCAGTGTAATTGATTCCAGTGAGGTAATTGTACTTTTAAAGTACTGCTACACTGGGCAGAAGAAAAATGAGGAAGAGTGCTAAAACTAACATTATCCTTAATATTAATTTAGAGAATGCGGTTGGATTTTTCCAAAGAATCAGGGAATACATATACTAGACAATGTTTAAGGCCCACAGTTTTAATTCAAGAGACTCAAACTCATTTATATTGAAAAAATACAGGTTCTGTGTTATATTCATTTTCTAAGTCTCTGTAATGAAATATTAGTTGCTTCCCCCCAATAGCTATTAATGCTCAACCACTTAAGCTAGTTTCATCGATAGTTTCCAATACCAGTAAGTCATGTCTGAGACTGAGTCACACTCTTCCTACTGTCACAAAGTGGCAGTCTGACTTTATCCCCCTTATCACAGCCACTGGGTGCAGCCATACAGGTATGCTTTGACAAGTAAGGCTGCGAAGGTGTATAAAATTCGGACAATTTAATATAACTTTTCCCAATCAGACTTGAAATTATCATGTAAAAAAACCATTAATGAACCACTACCTCCAATGAAAGTACTTTAGTATTCACAAATCTAGTTTTCTAAGAGGTGGAAATATAATAAATGGAATGGAAAGAATGAAAGAAACCAAAAATAAAATGTACTTAAAAGAATAGGAAAGTGGTAATTCCTTCAAGACAATCTTGTACTTTTTGATTGTTGCCTACTAAATTTTTCACAGAATTAACATATGTTCCTAAGTGCTTACCAACCCTCCAAGACCAGCTGACTTAGAGAACTTTTTCACCTTAGGATTTCAGATAGCATTTAGGAATTAGGTTCTAATACCCCATAATATATTACCAATTAACCATTATCTAGTTAAACAAACCCTCATTTATCAAATTTTTCAAACACCAAATGAATTCATGGAAGACAGAGAACTAAGTCTCAAGAATCTAAGCTTCTGGTTACTTTTTCCAAACTGCAAGTTACACAGAACATAAGATCAATTTAACCAAGCATGACCCACTCACAATTACTTTGACGTAGTTGGCAGGAAATACCCCAGTCTGGTTTCTACATTTCCCTCTGTACCAATCTGTGTCTATTTTTTCCAGAAGATAAACAATTTCTCCAGAAGTAAGATTCAAATCATCAACTTGTTCTGTAAAATAGAATTATAATTATGTATGATAAATTATTCTGGTTGCAGATTTGATTAAAGCAGAGCACAAAGTATTATTTAGTCTGTCCACCGAGGCAGTATGTTCTACTGATTCTGTGAACAAATTATACTAATCAAATCAACATAAAATATATCCTTTAAAAACCATATTGCTGTTATGAGCTTCCTCTTTTTTTAAAGATTTTATTTTTTATTATTATTTATTTTTAGAGAGAGGGGAAAGGAGGGAGAAAGAGAGGGAGAGAAACATCATTGTGTGAGAGATATATTGATCGATCGCCTCTCACATGCTCCCAACTGGGAGCCTGGCCTGCAACCTAGACATGTGCCCTGACTGGGAATTGAACCAGCAATCTTCTGGTTCCCAGGCCAGCACTCAACCCACTGAGCCACACCAGCCAGGGAATGAGCTTCCCTTTTAAGATCAAATTAGATACATTTAGCCCTGCTCAGTGAGCTGGGTGTGGTCCTGCAAAGTGAAAGGTGGTAGGTTTGGTTACCGGGTCAGAGCACACGCCTAGGTTGTGGGCCCAGTCTCCAGTTGGGGGCATGGGAGAGGCAAGGGTTCAATGTTTCTCTCGCATATTGATGTTTCTCTCTCTCTCTTTCTCCCTCCCTTCCCCACTCTCTAAAAATAAATAAAATCTTTAAAAAATGAAGTTATAAATAAATCAGAAGTTTATCTGTAGCTTTGGATATAAAAAGTATTTAAAACTTGATTTAAAAAATTTGTATTTTCATCTTGCAATTGGTACTCACTGTTTTAAAAGCATTAAAATGTTTGTGACTACTAGGTAACTTGCTATTTGTTCATATGTACGGGAAATACCCTCTCTTTCTCTCTCATGGGGACTTGCAAAAGGAAGGGTATAGGGTTAAGCTTTCTGGAATGCTTGGGAGCAATCAATGATTGCTGAAGGTAGGTGATTGATAAGATGACCTCTCCAGTCTAGAGTCTGTTGCACAGAGAATGAAGAAAGACATCCTCAGAGATTAGCCCAAGGAGGCCATCTGCTCCTGGATCCTAAGAGCTTTACCACTCTAGTATTTCTGTCCTTACCTGCTGGGAAATCATGAAGAACGACAGCATGAGGAGCGCTACTGTCAACAGGCTTCTGAGGGTGGCTGGCATCCTTAGGGGGAAAACAGGGCTGTGAATGATATGCAGGATGGATGGTGGATTTGCATTCACTCTTGGACCCATTTTTTTTCCTCATTAGAGTCCTCTTGACATTATGGGTACAAGATGCAAAACAGAGTTGAGCCACATAAAAGAATCAGTATCAAGTTGAAAAGGCATGTGTCCTCGCCGAGGAAGGCCAGAAATAACTCTCAATTATAATATCCTCCAGCATTTTTTAAGAGTAAAACAAAAGGGAATTATTGAAATTTCTTTTTTCCACCAGAATCTATTTTACCCCCAAGCAGTGGTTTTTGACCTCTTTACCTATCAAGGGTAGCTTTCTCCTAAAACTGCAAAGAGGAATAAATCTTAAGAACAGAGCCTTAAAAATTAAAAGCTGCATCTTCATTAAGATGGGAAAAGAAGAAAGTTCTGTAATTGATGCTCTTTCCTTCCATAATGAAATGAGCTAATGACTTCCACAAAAGTATAATTCACAAAAGTAAAATCCATTTCATTTATTACCACTTAACTGAATGTTTTCTCTAATTGAAAAACCAACACTACCTCCTATGCCTGGCCTGAATTTTCTATTTAATCTGAATGGTTTATTCAATGGCAATTCTAAGTAAATTAGCAAAGAGAATTCAATATTCTCTAACCATCTAGCCAACTGCCATACATCAACTAGAGGGGATGGGGCAGTTGAAGAGTGACCTTTTCTTACTAACACGCAGTTGTTATTCTTAGTTTCTTTACATAAACAGAGGCTAATATTCCATATCATCATCATGATCATCATGGTCATCATCATAAAATCTGACTGAAGGATATCGTTTGAAGTTACAATTTTAAAACTCTTCAACACTGGCAAACCAGTGAAGTCAATGTAGGCAGGATTTTGTGTGCCATCTTGTCTCTTCACTCCTTTGTATGACTCTGGCCTCCTTAGGGGTGTCCCCACACTTCTATTCCTCTGCCCCTCCCCCGGTCATGACGTTGATCAGAGGGCGCTGTGGATAATGGCCCACTGTCTCCATTTCTACCCTGCGGCATCTCTGCTCAGACCTTTTCTGTACCTCACCTGCTTTTTCAACCAAAATGCACCTGTGGAGGCATGCTGCCTTCTCTCAAGTTAGGGAAACTGAAATACCAATTTAGGCCAAGAGAGTAATGGCTAATGGCAGTTTATTACATGAGTTTACCAGAGTACCACCGACATTGTCTTAGGGACTGCTCAGTGTTTTCCCCAAGTGAATGAACATCATGGGAATTTCAGGGATTGCAGAAAAGAATTATAAGCTATTTTAAGTAGGAAGGGGCTTTTCAAAATTATTATTTACATAATTTATTATATGTACATATGTGTGGATTTCATTTTTTTCTGATTTACATCTGTGGAAAAGGAATGACTATTCAATATATTGTATTAGGCTAAAATCCAGTCAAAAATAGTGGTGTAAGTAAACTCAGTACTCATATCCTCCCACAACCACATCAAAATTACAACTAAACTACAGAACAACCATCATTCAGAACCATCAGAAATCTAGCTGAACAGAAGTCCTACAACTAAGGGTACAAAGAAGTCATATTTAGGCTGGTAGGAGGGACGGAGACAGGGAACAAGCGGATATCACACACATGTGTGGTGGATTAAAATCAGGAAGGATATTTAGGCTGCTGAGGTCCTGATGAGGAATAAGGGGTTCCAGCCCCACAACAGGCCCCCTAGCCCAAGGTTCCAGTGCAAGGAAGAGAAATCCCCAAAACATCTGGATGTGAAAACCAGCAGGGATTTAGGCTGAGGAAGACACAGGGCTGCTGGAGTCTCGGGCAGTTCCTCTTAAAGGGCCCACACATTGACTTCCTTGGACCCATTCACTCCGAGCTCCAGTGCTGGGGCAGCAGCTTGAAAGGCACCAGGAATACACAGGGAGAAACTGATTTGTCTGGCATCAGGGTGACAGCTGGAGGGGCAGCTTGCTCCCAGACAGAAATGCTGGCAGTGGCCACTGTTCTTTTGCTGAGCCCTCCCCCACAGAACAGGCAGGTGGACACCACATCTGAGTCTCTACTAACCTGGCCCACACTGTTAGCCCTGCCCTGCTGATTCCCTGAGGCCCTGTCCCACCCAACATCTGGACCTACCCAAGCTGACTCCAGTGGCTTTTTCATACAAATGGCCTCTTTTTAGACTTTCCTAAAATCGCCTGAACAACCCTGGAATGTAGAAGAGGTGGGATAATACCTTGTACCTCCCAATTATCTTCCCTCTCTGCATGGATAACCCTGGCAATACTGCTCATCAGCCTGGCCTGGTAGGTGAAGCGCAACAAGAAAATGCCAAATAGGGTTGGCTACAAGGGGTCGGTGCAGTTCAGACCACACCATTAGGGTGGATATCCGGTGGGTAAATCTAATATATTTCAAAACTGTTTTTAATATGATTCTAAGTGCTAAAACAAATGGGTAATAAGAATAGCTAATATTCATAGTTCACTCACTGTGCTAACTGCTGTGTTAAACACCCTCTGTGCATTAATTAGCTCATTTAATTTTTTAAACATCTTTCGATATACAATTCACATAAAATTCACCCATTTACAATGTACACAGTTTTACCATATTCACAGAATTGTGCAAGCATCCCCACAATCTGTTTAAAACATTTTTCTTATCACTTCCCAAAGAAACCCACCCATTAGCAGTCACTCTCCATTTACCACCATTCTCCCCACACACTCCCCCCAGCCCTAGGCCATGGCCACTAAGCTACTTTCTGAATTTACCTGTGCTGGACTTTTATATAAATGGAACATATAATATGTCCATTCTATAAACTCTGTGAGGAATTATCATACCTGTTTCACACATTTAAAAAATGTAGTTTAGAGATAACTACCTAAGGTGGTGGAAGGAGAACCGAAAACCATCTCCCTGAAGCCGAAACCAGTGCCTGACCCAGGTAACAATCTCCCACTTTCCCCAAAATATGCAGATTCAACCTCAACTGATAGCATTTTATATTCTGTTTACGAAGATAGGGATAAGTATAACACATTTTTAGAAATCTTTACCTTAAAACTAGGCTTTCAAATAGGTAAGGTTTATAATCTAAAAACTGTAAGGCTAGCCAGGAACCCAGAAGCCGAACGCAGGCTTCATTTTAGTACCACCGGTAGTTGGCCGTTGGAGGCAACTATAAATCTGATGAGTACGTCACTTTTAACATAGAAAAGAAAACTGGACTGTTTACAAAAAATTCCCATCATTTTAGCTTAGATTTTTCATAAGAGAAAAGCTTTTTGGCAGCCCAAGTTCCACGATTACCCCTCAGTGTGTTCCGCGGGAGGAAGGGCCGTGGTGAGGATGGATAACTCTGCACCAAAACAAAGCGGGAGTGAGTGACAGATCTTCCCCCACGTGAATCAAACTTAGGATTTTCCCAGTATCCCAGCTGCAGCTGGCCTAACACATACCTTCTCTGCTCTCCAATATACAAATTTTTAGTTTCTCAGCAAACTTTAAAAGCTAAGGTGCGTTCTAAAAAGAAAGATTTGGACTAGATTATGAAAACTAGGATGAATGGGAAACCAAATACTTTACTTGGATTACATGTTTGGTGAGTATTATTTTTCATGTTTGCTATATTAACAGTGAAAATTTAACTGGCTCACTAAAAGCTCTTTTAAAAATATACTTCTAAACACAGTTCAACAGCATTTTTCTTGATAAACAAATAGCCTTCAATGATCACTGTATTCTCCCTGGATCCACAAATTTGTTAGGCCTAAATCGTACCTTCAGGTTGTTGGGTTACATTTCATAATTTTATGAGCTATAATCAGAGAAATGAGGTTTACACAAAGCTTAAATCTTAAAGGGAAGTGCTTCTTTATCTCAGACTGAGAATTTATAAGGGCCCCTTTAAAATAATTATCCATTCTGCTAGGAAACTAATCTCTGGCACTTTCGTAAACACCTTTACATTATTTTTAAAATAAATGTCCCCCACTGTTGAAAATGAGTGACTGAGTGCCCTGGCTGCTGTAAGTCAGCCTGACATGAAGAAGGCAGAACACATGGTAGTCGCTGTGTATCCAGCTGATTAGTAAGGCAGTGGCAAGTCTCTTAGAAGTAATTTATTCTTAAAATGGAATAAAATGCTACCATAATTTTTACTCCGTTTAAGAAATTCTAATAAAAACCTGAGGATGAGGTGTAATTAATAGTTCTGTGAAATGAGCTGCCACGGGTGATAGGAGGGCCGTACAATATTAATTCCTTACGTTTGGTCTGCTCCTAAGATGTTCATCAAGTGGGGTGATAATCTTCATCTGAGACAGGTGAACTCTGCCAGTGTCATCCCCCTTTTGGCATTCGAAGTAATTATTTTCTGCCTGCTTCAGCATCACAAGTACATCCCCACGCTGTAAGGTAAAACACCACTCTCTGAAGCAATTATTATTTAATAAAACATTATTACTTTTCCACATTTTAATCTTTGGAGCCCAAGGCATTCAATAATGCAGTAACAGAGGCTGGTGACTTTTTTACACTTGTCAGTAAAGAAAGAGCTCTGCTTTACCTTACAAGAGAGTTCTCCGGGGTTTTGCGGGACAATGTCTTCATTGGCAATTCCATGAGGCACAGGCAGCTTAAATGTAAACCAATAAAAGGATTACTCCCAATCAAATCACCTCCTCATAAATCGCTGGTCATCTGGGAATCTGACAGGTGCGCCTGAGGAAGTACAACTTCTCCGGGAAAATCTTTACCTGGCTTCCTCATGGTCTAGACCTAGTGGGGCCTGCCATTTCTCACGGAGCCCGAGTCCTTGGGGGTGCGGCACTGAGCCTGCAGCAGCTGAATGTGGCCTAAGTTCTCTTTAACCACAGAACCAGGAAGTCCTATTCTACAGGAGAAGGCCCACCAAGACCTCTGGGTATCTGAAGGATAGTCAGCACCAGACCTCACAGCCTGCTGACGGCCACCTTTGAGTCAGGGTTCTCGATGACTTGTCTTCTGAAGGCTGACGGGGACTGGCACCTCCTCTATAGTGCTTGGCTGACTGCTTCCATTTGCCTTGAATCTCACCTTTGCTTCTCTGCTACCAAGCATCTACTTCAGCCGCGTCACTGCCTGACCCCAGTCACCTTCCTAGTCCACCAAGGTTCTGTCTGATCTTGGAATGGTTTTTACATCTGTACCCCACCCTGGCCAGGGGACTCCGTTCCCTGCCTTGGCCAATTCTGGCTGATGAGTAACAGGTCCAAGAGCCTTTACGATATAAAGGCATACCCAAGAGGTTGTGATCGCACAAGCTCACTTCCAACAGGGAAAGAGAACCTGCTTGGGCCCTTCTATCACTCAGGAGGCAACACGCAGAGGGCAAGTGGTGGGTGGTGGCGCTTCCCAGCGTGCCTGTCGGGGTCCCAGGACTCCCAATGTGCCCAGGTCCCTGGTTAGCAATTAAACAGTGGGATAGCTTCAGAAAAATGGGAATTTAAAAAAATTATTTCATAATGAGACATACTACTGCAATAATCATTATTTTAGATTTACTGAGTTCTTCAAATGCTTTATTGACATTGCACAGCTATGCTGAGAACCATAAGCAAAATTTGGTTTCTCCTGAGTGAGGCTCTTCATGGAATGGTCAATGCAAGTACAGACTTCACAACTAGTAACACTACTTTCTTTTTTTTAGTAACACTGTTTTCATAGTATGGCTTAATGGTTAAGAGCATGGGCTCAGCGTCAGCTGATCTTCGTTCAAAAGCCAGCCCCACCGTTAACTAGCTTTGTGACCCTGGACAAGATACTGAATGGGTCGGCGTATCATTTCCCTCATCCATGCAATAAACATAGTACAAGTAGCTACCTCACAGGGCTGGTGTGAGGAGTAAGTGATATTTGGCCCATAATTAGTACTCAACACATCAGCTACTATTTTTAAGTAACCTAACACAAAAATTATCCCTGGGTTTTAGCAATTAAAACTTTTGTCTGTTGAAATGAATATGATTATATATGAATACACTATCTCTTTATCTGTCTATGGAGGATTTTGAAAAATCCCAATGGCTTAAAGCAAAAACGATTTCTAATCATGATGGAAATGTAGCACAACATAAAATTATTAGCTGCTGTTTTTGGTAAAAGCTACTGTCATACATTTGTTTAAAAAGTACAAACGGTTTTGATATCCTTATCTTTACTTGTTCTAGATTTTATCAGGTTAACCTGACCAAGGTGAAGAGAGAACATCAACTTTGTGTTTAAGTCTGGGAAATGACTTTAAGGCATATGATGAGAACAAATATTCATAGGAGAATAAAATTAATAACTCTACTATCTCAATTATTGATGAGAACTTCTAACTGGTAACTATTAAATGGACCATGATAATTAGGTTTATAAAAGGGGAAAATCAGGGAAAAACCATCTATCTAAATAAGACATTTCTATTTTAAATTTTACTCTGTGGGCAAGGGATATTTAAAATCTGCCAGAGTTACTCCCATCAGTCTAATCTATTGGGTAAGTTTCTGTTTGGTCAATCCCTGTCTGCACTACTTCCTCTTCCTATATTTCTCCTAATAATGAAACCTCGCTTAATTAGCCTAGGTTAATTAAGACCTAAGAAGGCCTATGGCCTACTTATTTAAAGCACTCTTAGGGTCAGGGGTTAAGTCCACATTTGCCTCATCATCTTCTTTTAAGGAATACTGGATCTTATACATTACTTTAGGATAAATCTCTTGACCACAAACATCTTTAAAAGCAAAATTTACCACGTATTTCCTGTAGAGAGGGTGTCCTGGTTTAGGGCGAGGGGGGAGCACTGGATCTTGACTTTTAAAAACTTGACTCTTGGCTTTTGAGAGTCTGGACGCCAAGTTATTTTGTTTCTTCTGAAGATCCATGTCAGAAGAGGACCGATTAAAAGGCAGTTTTTTATTTGATGTTCTGGTTGCAGAAAGTCTGGGGGGAGGTGGTCTTTCGGGGGGTGCCTTGGGGGGAGGTTGCCGAGCTGGTGTGACTTTTCCATTTACAGGCCTGAAAGGCAATGTGGGAGCTGTGAGTCCGTGTTTGATCAGTATTAGGTTCTGCTTTGTCCTCTCTCCACACACACACACACACACACACACACACACACGCACAAACACACACAGAGCTTTCTACTAGGGTAATACAATTACCTAAACATGCAGGGTATGCTATTTCTGAGCACATGGCTGCTGCATTAAACATTATATTATTGGAGGAAATGCCATGATCTTCCAGCTTCCTCTTATCTTGCACTAGAGATTCATTAGTTTAAGACAAACAAGCATTTACTATCATGAGCTCTCCAAGGCCCCAGTGGCTCTTAAACATGCCATGACTGTTTCAGGAAACTAAGTGCTTTCCACCGAAGTCTGAGATGAAAAGCTTGTAATGAGATATCATCAGGTTTACGTGATGTGGTCGAGTCCATGATTAGAAAAGGAACTTCAAACTCCCCTAATATTCATGTTATAGGAATTATTATTCCAACTCCAGTTGAGATTAATATAAAGAAAGTTGTTTTGAAAATGAGATAGGACACTCATCCATTACTTTGAAAGCCTTTCCTTAACCCCAATGACAAACATAGTAATTTCCAACATACATCTTCTGACAGCATCACAGCTTTTTGTTCAAACAGCCCTGGAACTCAGGAAGGCAGGTCAACACTGAGCTCACAAAGCCTGTCTCCCTTCGGAAATGCCCAAACCAGGCTGGTTTCTCATAACCAGCGTGAGGAGTGTGCGAAGGTGTTAGAGTGAGAGTGTATGAGTATGTGAGTGTGTGTTCATTCCAGAAGTGGAGTTGATTTAGGTTCAGAAAGGAGTCTTGTTCATTTGAAGAAAAGTAACAGAGATCCATGTTTGAGTTCTGTGAGTTTTCAGACTGTGTTAAAAGAAAGAAGAAGTTCCTACAACCTGCTGTCAGAAGCCTGGGTGAATTCATGAGTTTAATGTATGTCTAAAAGATCTAAGGCCAACAGCACTCAGTTTTGAAGGGAGAAAGGAGAGTCCAGTCTCTGAGTCATTAATTGTTCTCCAGCTAACGTTTTAAAAGCTTTCCCACACTTACCTTGGGGGCAGCCTTGGGGGTCCTCGTGCAGAACCTCCTGTTTGACCAGCCTGGTCGGATTCCTGCAAGTTATCAGAATGTTTTTTAGTTATGGTTCATCTGAAATAAGACCTTGTCAAGAGGAATTGTGGACAACTTCTTGACTGGATCTATAAATGAAAATGTAGCTGAGTTAGAGTAAAACAAGTTAGAGAGAAAGTAGGGGAAGTTTTTAGTCTTAAGCAGTATTAACTCATCCTGTGTTCCCACCTAAATTGTCCAAAGCCTAATGCAAGGGAAGACAGAGAGGAGGAGACGGGGGATATGGCCCCACCAATTGCCCTGCACGGGCACCCAGCCCATTCATCTGGTATCAAGGGTGATGTTTAAATCATGACAGGTTAACATACTAGCAATGTAAGCAGGAACTGTAGGGAATTTAAAAAACCACACAACAGCCCTGGCTGGTGTAGTTCAGTGGATTGAGCACTGGTCTATGAACCAAGGGATTGCAGGAATGATTCCCAGTCAGGGCATGTGCCTGGGTTGTGGGCCAGGTCCCCAGTTGGAGGCGTGTGAGAGGCAACCACACATTGATGTTTCCCTCCCTCTCTCCTTACCTTCCTCTCTCTCTAAAACTAAACAAATAAAAACATTTTTAAAAAACCCACATAACATATGGCCTCTATTCATCCCGCGATGACACGTAAGACAGGCACTGCTGCTAGGAAGTACACTGGTGACTGTTTTGCTTGGAACAGGCAGATCTCTCAGCACTGGATGGTTTTACGCATCATGCAGTGGGTTCTGAACTAGAAGAAGGTGGCCACAATAAAAGAAGCTTAAGGGACGGCCTGAAAGAAAGGCATGTGTGGAGGAACAGAACAGGCCCCAAAAAGCAGAGAACTTGTACCACTACAGCAGAGGGGTGGGGTGTGCTGAGAAGACTTTTGTAGGAAAGAATATAAGGGGTAATTCAAAAAACAAAAGACAGCTTGGAAGGTTTCAGCTGAACAGCAGATGAGAGAAACTGGAAGTGTGGAGATCAACAGGAAAATTTTTCTGCGGGAAGGGGTTCCAACTGGGCTATTTAAATAGCTTTCCTGGACATGTTCTAGCCCAAGGATTGGGAAATGAGAATAATATATGGAAAATACTTTCAGATGTTATGTTGAATGAGAAGTTAAAGGATCTCAAAGCCAAAACTTCTGTTTTTGTAGGGCAAAGTCCTCACCAAATTCTTCAAATTCCGATTGAATCAATCTCTCTCTCTCTCTCAACCTTTTCTTCTTTCTATGCCCCTAACACTGAAATCCAGAAAATGATATTTCTCCAAGACCTCATAAGGGGGGAAAATGCCAGCTTTTTAAAATTACACTGCCTTTTTTAAATAAAACTATACCTTGGGAGATCTTTAAGCTATTTCAAACTGTTTCCCTCTTTTACTTATACATACATAAGTGCATTAAAACTCACTTCCATGGTTTTTAACTCAAACAGCATGTTTATAATTTTTCCTTAAATACCAAATGATTAATTGCCAATAACTGCGACCACTGAAATATGTTTCAATGTTTTAAAATCCCATTTTTAAAAACAAATTAAGCTTGCGCTTAAAACTTGGTTTCACTAATGAGTTCAGTTAATGTAGTGAAGAGTCACCAGCTCATAAACCTGCAATATTCCAGACTATAATCCATGCCTTATAAATACGCTGCTGCCTATATTTCCTCCGACAAATACTGCTACGATACTTGAAAAACTCATTTATTTCTTTGCCCACTTTTAAAATTAAAACAAGAAGAAATACACTCTAGCAGATAGGCAGGATCTTTTATTGCTTTTCCTCAACATTATAGTTGTTAGATACCTTAATAATTAAAGGCAAATTTTTTAAAATACAGATGTATAAATTTGACATAGAAAGTTATAGATGTACTGTATGTAATATATACATATCATATAATCCTAATCTAGTACCAAATACTAGATATACTTTCTCCAAATGGTGTTATTTTATAACAGTCTTAATATCTACTTCTCAATTTTCTATAATGAACAAACTCTAAATCAGAAAACAAGGCAGTATACTCATATCCCTAAGGAATGTTGGGCACCTTTTGAAAGGCACTGCTGTATCTGACACACTGAGAACAGGGGGCTGGTTACTGCAGAAGCCCTTGTCTCAGCATTTGCTCAAATTCACGTTTACGCACAGGTTCTGCCAACAGTCTTTAAAAAACTTCTGTAGATTAAGGCTCTCCCTCTTCTCCAGGACACCACACTTGACTGGAACATCTCTGCGTATGCTTTCCATAGTATTTCTCTACTCTGACATCCCTGCATTCTGGATTTTGATGTGTTTAGATAGGTATTTTAGCTCCTGGAGGAGTTGGTTTGGAATTCCTTACCTTCTAATTTCAAAATAATTTCCTTTCCTTTTTTTTTTTTTTTGCTGTATTTTCAAAAGACAGACATTTCCTTCAGGACCACACTTGTGTCTGCTGGAATTATTGAACGGCCTTTGAGAATGCTGCTTCTCTCCTTTCTCCAGGAACTGGCACCACGTCTATGTCCTGAATTCATGGGCCAGATTCTGTGCTTTTGCTGTGATTCCCTCCTGCCCCAGCTGGCAGCCTCCTTGAGAAAGGCTCTGGGCACCCTGGGTTCCCGTGGTGGGCAACAGGACACACAGAAACACCTGCTCCTGCTCACAGAACGACTCCTGTGGCTCCTGCTGCTCCTCCCCCTGGGTCCCTATCGTTGAAGTGAAGCAAGTGAGTTTTTGCAACTACGGCCATTTGTCCTGAGATGGAGAGCCCCCCAGCACTCAAGGCAGGAAAAACAGTAGAGGGTTTTCTCCTGTGCCTTATGAGGAGACACAGCTGGCAGAAGGCCAAGCCTATCCTCATGGGTCATTACACTGGAGAAATGGTTTCTCTAGAGATCCTCACCCATACCTGAAGTCTTTTTTTAAATTATATTTTATTGATTATGCTATTACAGTTGTCCCATTTTCCCCCTTCATTCCCCTCCACCCTTCACATCCCCTCCCACCCACATTCCCCCCTTTAGTTCATGCCCATGTGTCATAAGTTCTTTAGCTTCTACATTTCCCACACTGTTCTTGCCCCCTCCCTGTCTATTTTCTACCCACCGTCTGCGCTACTTGTTCTATGTACCTTGTCCCCCTCTCTCCTCTTCCCTCTCCCCTATTGCTAACCCTCCATGTGATCTCCATTTCTGTGTTTCTGTTCCTGTTGTAGTGGTTTGCTTAGTTGGCTTTTGTTTTAGGTCTGGTTGTTAATACCTGTGAGTTTGCTGTCTTTTTACTGTTCATATTTCTTTCCTTCTTTTTCTTAGATAAGTCCCTTTAACATTTCATATAATAAGGGCTTGGTGATGATGAACTCCTTGAACTTGACCTTATCTGAGAAGCACTTTATCTTCCCTTCCATTCTAAATGACAGCTTTGCTGGATAGAGCAATCTTGGATGTAGGTCTTTGATTTTCATGACTTGGAATACTTCTTTCCAGCCCCTTCTTGCCTGACAGGTCTCTTTTGAGAAATCCACTGACAGTCTGATGGGAACTCCTTGTAGGTGACTGTGCCCTTATCCCTTGCTGCTTCTAGAATTCTCTCCTTCATTTTCATCTTGACTAATGTAATTATGATGTGTCTTGGTGTGTTCCTCCTTGGGTCCACCTTCTTTGGGACTCTCTGAGCTTCCTGGACTTCCTGGAAGTCTT
>PVKU01001473.1:265826-298795 GCA_004027475.1 Anoura caudifer
CTCCTTTATTATTTGTTCAAATAAGTTTTCCACTGGTTGCTCTTCTTCTTCCCCTTCTGGTACCCCTATAATTCGGATGTTGGGACGTTTAAAGATGTCCTGGAGGTTCCTAAGCCTCTCCTCATTTTTTTGAATTCTTGTTTCTTCCTTGTTTTTTGTTTGGTTGTTTCTTTCTTCCTTCTGGTCCACTCCATTGATTGGAGTCCCAGTTTTCCTCCCATCTCTGTTGGTTCCCCATGCATTTTTCTTCATTTCACTTATTATAGCCTTCATTTTTTCATCTAATTTGTGAGCAAAATCAACCAATTCTGTGAGCATCCTGATCACCAGAGTTTTGAATTGTGCATCTGATAGGTTGGCAATCTCTTTGTCGCTTAGATAAATTGGCTCTGGGGCTTTGATTTGTTCTCCAGTTTGAGCCATTTTCATTTCCGGGTTATTATTATTTTTTTTTTTTTTGGTCTAGTCGCAGCTGTTAGGTAGTGAGGGGTGGAGCCTTAGGTGTTCCCCAGGGTGGGGCAGCCCAGTCGTGGGTAGTGACACTGTATGTGGGGGTGGGGTCCAAGAGGGAACAATGGGGCTTGCTCTGCTCTCTCCCCGATTCCAGTCCCTTCCGCCACTTCCCCTTTGCCTGGATTATCTGCGCGTGAATGTGGGACCACCCGGTCAGCCAGCTGCCTTATGCGGCCTCACTGGTTCTGCACAGTTGCCACCCCGTGCCCGGGGTCTGCTAGTCGCCGCCTGTGCACCTGGGGGCTGCCAGCTGCTGCTGCCCGTGTGCCCGGTCCGCAACTCCGCTTTTTCCTGCCGTGACTCCGCCCCTCTTACCGGTCTGGATGAATCGTTGTTGGACTTCCAAACAGTTTGATTTTCTGAGTTCTGGTTGTTTCTTGTTTCTAAATCTTTGTTGTCCTTAATTTTGGTTGTGAGAGGGGCACAGTGTGTCTGCCTATGCCTCCATCTTGGCCGGAAGTCCCCATACCTGAGTCTTGATGGCCTCTGGTGTAAATTCCATTCAGTAATTGTAATTCTCAGACGAAAGGAATTTCTCATAGATTTGACTTTCTGGACCAGGAAACCTAGTTGTGTGACATCAGCCAAATCATTTAATTTGCAGTCTGTTTTTCACCTTCCTTGCCTCAGACCCAGCGTGTCTACTATGGTATGTGTTTATTACAGTTCAGCACGGAATGCTTTGACTCCCCTCTGCAACCAGTGCAGGACAGGATTTTCCTTTATGTCATTTGTGTGAGGTACAAACAATTACTAATACAGCTGATTCTAACTATATAAACTAATGGCTCAGTTTACTCTAACTTCCTTTTCTTGTTTTTCTAAAACGTGGGCTGCTTTGTAGATTGCTTAACACCAACTCTAGTTATACCTAGTATTTTAATAAAGTTTTATGATTTACAAAGCCCATGACTTGAGGAATGGTACATGAGTCTACTCATCACCCTCTCACTCTCTTTTAGAACCCTTTAGAGTAGATGCCAGTAACCTCCTCCTCTGTGAAAATGTGGGATTTTCCTATTCAACAATAGTATGGTAAGGGCCCTACCATCTTCCTCTGGGATTTCTTGGCCCAGTTTTAATAAAAATTTATTACTGAGCACTTTGAAAATGCAAGTGATTGCTAAATTTTAATTCATCCTACAGGAAAATCTCATTAACTTGATATTGGCTAATTCAATTTAATTCATTCTTCAAAGAAATTTCTCTTCATCTAGAAGATTAGATGGTTTGCACATAAAGTAAGCATAGTTAATGCAAATGTAAAACTATTATAAAATTTGAACTGAAAATTTGGTTCACATATTTTAAGAATTGGTTCCTTTTGAAAGAAACCTTAAAGATTATCATATGTGAATTTCAAAAAGCATGAGGTAATGGTATTAGGTTGAAAAAAATACATGTTTAAAACTCTTTGTCCGCCATCTGTTAACAAGTACATGGTACAGCACTCTTTTTTAAATTCAAAAATAATTTTTTCCTAAATTTCAGATTAACAAATTCTTACGGTATTTATCTTAAAATTATGTCATTAATTAATATTTTAAATAAAAACAGATAATAAAGTAAATTTCCACAAATACTACAGGTTTTCAGAGATTTTTTTTCATGACTTTCTCATTATTAGTGTCATTTAAAAGACACTGCCATTATATAAGACAAATTATTTTAGGATGAAGTACAATGAATTGGCCTTCTTTTTTAATACAATTTTTTAAAATATAATACATCACATTAAATAATTACATGGGCTTGGAAACTGATTTGTAATAAGGGTATTTTTAAAAATCTGACCAGTAGTAAAATAATTTGGACATCAGCTGAGTTCTTAAAATTAGCTCATGCACTGGCCTTCAACCTGCAACAATCTATGACGACCACTTACCACACTTCTCACTCTCTCGGCGCTACTGGGTTTTCCAGATCCTGCGCTGTAAGTGTTTCCAATAGGCTTTTCAGTTGGGAGAGGAGGTGGGCTTTGTGGATCTTCGTGTAAACCTGGAAAAATAGGAGTGACTCATCAGTAACTCCTGCTCTTTGGGGGTTCCGAAGGATGAAATAATTGCAGTTTGGTTCCTTAGGAAAAGGGCATATGTAAAAGGTCTGCACAAAGAATGGATAGCTAAGCAAATGAGAAAGAGCTCCCAGCAAACTTCAGAAAACTGACGGGTTAGTAGACATCAGTTACGAAATGTTTTAGAGAGAGTAAAAATAATGTTAAATAATTAAAACGGTAGCAGCATTTCTGAGAACCTTCTATGTGCCAGGCATTAAATTAAGGTACTTTATTCATATACATTCCAACCAACATCTACCCATGTGCTAGATCTGCGCAGTCCACTAGCTAGCAGCCATATTTTAAACTTAAGTCCTAATTATTTAAAATCAAACAAAATTAAAATTGCAGTTCCTCAGTTGCACTCGCCACATTTCGAGTGCTCAACAGCCACATGTGGCTAGTGGCTATCATATTGTACAACACAGATATGGAATATTTCCATCTTTGAAGAAAGTCCTATTGGACAACACTACACTAGATAATATCCTACCCATTTTACAGATGAAGAAACTGAAACTTAGAAGAAAATATATGAGCCATCTGAGGTCTTCATGCTAGTAATTGTCAGAACCAGGGTTTTGAATTCAAAAGGCTGTGCTCATTGTATAATAGGCATGCTGCTTATTCATAGGTGGTGTACCCAACCCTCCCCCATCCAAATACTTAAATGTGTTTTGTGATTCATTAGCTCCAGATTAAGGAGCTTAATTACCCCCTCAATTTAATGAACAATATCTTTAAATCAAAACTACATCCTTAACTCAGCAATTGTGCACCCCAACTTATTTTACAAAGAAGAAAACAAAAGTGACCAGAGTTAATTAGTGACAGCTAATTATAATGTTTGTGAAAATGCTTGGAGAGAAGATGATTGTAACCCACTAAAGGAAGCTAAAACCCGCTTTCACACATAGGCTTAGTCATTTACAGGAGAGGAGAGGTTTTTCCCCTCTTTCAAAAGAACAATCTCTGCCTCCATTTCACATTAAAAAACCTTTAACAAGAGGATGATAAAACAGATTCCTATTTTATCCATAGACAGAAAAACAGTCAAAAGCAGGATGATACCCATGCCAACTACTAAGGAAAACAATGATTTAGAGACAAGTGTTCCTAGTGAGAGGCAGCGCTGCTCTGGGAAGTAAGACACACGGGAACATTCCAACCTAGTCACCATCTGGAAGCCTTTCTCTGTGCTGTCGTTTCCTTATTCTTAACAAGGAAGTAGTGAATCATTTAGGATACACTATGGTTGTGACAAACAATTAAGGGTACAAAGTCGTAGCAATATGAAAACAGCAAGGAGATGGCTGACTGACAGGAAGGGACATGGGAATTATATGCTGTAGGTGGGTGGGGAGTTGGAGATTTTCAATTTCAAATAACATGGTCAGCAGGTCCCAATGACAGAAGTTGCATTTGAGCAAAGACCTGAAGGAATGGTGATGGAGGGAGCCATGCAGCTGTCTGGGAAACGGGCATCCCAGTCAGAAGGAACAGGTGCCCAGGGGAGCTGCCGGGAATTCTGCACCACAAAGCTGTTCCCTTCTTCACTTGTCCATTCCAAGTTCTTCAGGCACCAAAAGTCTTACTTTTTTTCCTCCACAGAATATACGCATCACTTGATAATTGTAATAATAAAATTCTAGGGATCTGGGTTTTTGACATAAATAGAAATAACTCTTAGAGACTGGGGCTTCAGTTCCCCCACATAAAGCAGTATAGGATTCAACTTTCTAATAGTTCCTGGAGCTTTGTCAGGATAATAAATAAAGTTGCTTCCCCAGTATACCCTTGTTAGGATTTCAGGACTCTTAATACAATTTATAAGAGTGCAGAAGAGAGGTTAGGTTATGCTGATTGGAATAATATACTTCTTATATATATTAGAATAATATGATAGACATATACAATCTAATTTGCTATCAGTTTAACTACTTTCCTACCATATCTTTACAAGAGGCACTAAGATATTATAATTATTCTGAGTTTGTCTCCTTCTAGTCTCTCCTAAAGACAATGTTAAAGATAAATGAAATCCAAATTTACTGTACTAATTGTCTAAAGAATTATTTTAAAAAACCCAACTTGCTTTTAAATGTCCTTGACTATGAATAATAATAAGTGGCTGATTACACATCATTTCAAAAGCAGACATTGATAAAATAGCATATATTTCTCCCAGGCTCTTGGAGAAGCAAATAAAGAAGGTGGCAAAGTGCTTACATTTTCCTGATTTGGCTGGAATTCGAATCACAGTGGGCTTCCTGGCGGGTGCTGGTTGAATTGTTCGTTCTTTTGTTGGTTCTGTTTTTGTGGGAAGCTGAAAGGGATCTAATGAAAAACACAGTTTACTTTGCATGTTTTAGTTAACATGGACTCAAACAAAAAACCTCATTCATAATTAAAGAGTCATATTTTTCATGCCCCGGGGAAAACTATTCATGGATAAACAAAATCTCAGTTTGCAGAGACAAAAACAAAGTCGGAGCTCATGAAAGGACATAACTTGATGCCCTGTAAATAATTCATATGGCTTTTCTTCCTCCGTGATGAGAGAGATCCAGAACAATCTTGAATTATGTAGAAGCTGTCTTTTATGGGAGTGCACTCATTTCATAAATGTCCACCTGAAAATGAGGGCCAAATTGAACCAAGGAGCCCATTTTCCCTCTATCGTGAAGCTACCCAGATTCCCCAGGAAGAGTGGCCTCTGCTCCCCACACTCCTGTGTCTGTGACAACTTACCCACAGGGCTCACCAAGGCCACCACCCTACCCAGTACCGTGCCTGGCACATGCTGGGTGCTCAGCAGAATCTTGCATTTAATACTTTAGTAAAACTATACTTCTGTAACATGAAAATGAAAACAGTTTGATCCTGGAAATAAAATAAGACATCTCCTTTTAAATATTTAATTTTGGGACAACAATACATGACTTGGCATTTGTCCATTACCCTCCAAAGGTGTCACTCACTAGCCATTTGCATATGTTTGCACATCTACCAGGTGCCAGCAATAGTGCTGGGTGGGAGATATGACAGCTAAGCACAACCCTATTTTAAGTTTAATACCTACCACCTAAGAAGGGCCCCCAGGTGGCATGCTAGGTAAAATTATCATTAGGTCACTGAGGAGAAAAACTGAATGACCCCTCTATGGAACACTGTCTATCAGCTCACGAATGAGGCAAGTCTCATCTAAGCTCAAAAACCAATTCAAGATTATCAAAACAACATCAAACCTTTAAAAAAGGCTCTTGTAATAATATGATGTTCTTTCACTGTAACCTATGTCCTTACAAACAAACAAAGCTCCTTCTTTTAGGTCTAAATAAATTCTTTAATTCTTATTTTGTTACAGTATTATTTTTTACTTCAAAGTAACATTTATTGCAAAGATGGGAAACATTAAGAAACACAACAGAAGCTCTTCTGTGACCCCACCCCACCAGCGGTAATTATTATCTGAAACATGGTGGATCTGTCTACAGTTTTTTTCTAAAGTGCATGTATTATTATGTAGGTATTTCGCCAAACAAAGACAGGACCGTTTTATATCCATTTGTCTGTGATTTGCTTTTCCACTTCCGTTATTGAATATCAGCCAGGTGCCAGGTGCCTGCCGCACATCAAACACTATACTCTAGGTGCTGGGAATACTTGAGCAAACAAAGCAAAGAACTCTGCCCTCACGGCACTCACACTGCAGCAGCAAGAAGATGGAGACAGTAAATGTTAAGTGTAATAGGTAAGTAATTCACATGGTACATCAGAAGGTGAGAGGTACTACTGAAAAAGGGAAAAGGAGAGCAAGGTGAGCCACTTTGGGGTTGGGCAAAGGCAAGCAGGGTGCGGCATGAAACAGGAAGGCCAGGTTCAGAGGGTGCCATGGCCACCTTTCCGACAACTGGATTTTACACATTCTAATAGCTCTTCCCACTTGAGTAATATACCTCTGGTCTTTAGGAAACAGCAGTACCAATGGATAACAAGGGGTAGGTACAAGGGGTATGCCCACTATTGAAAATATGACCCAAATCTGAACTCCCCAACTAGTTCATTTATTCCAAATAACCCTAGCTAAAACAAAAGAATTGGAAAACCCTTGACGTACATTTTATTCAAATACAGAATATAGTATCTTTCCTCTGTGTGTATCTTTCCTATCTGTTCTCCTCCCTCTCCTGCCATGGCCGCTGCTCAGCCTCTGTGGCCTTTGTTGGGACCCAGTGACCTCCAAGGAGCCACCTTCCCCCACAGCTGCTGCAGAAAGTCCACTGTTCAGGAACTTGTCCATCCTCCTACCCCTGGTCTTGGTTGAAATATCCCATTCTCTCAGGGTTCTGTTCTCTGTTAGGAAAAGGACCAAAAGTTCAAGAAAAGGATTAAGGCTATTAATTAATTGTTCATTGTGCTCTACCTTTCAAGTGGCATTTCTGCTTTAAAGGATGTTTTTGGTACCTGTAATCAATCTGCTGGTTATTAGTATAGGCTTTTAGTTGATTTGGGAGAGAGGGGTGGAGGGAAAAGAAAATCCTGAGCATGGAATGACTTCAATTGTTTCCCAGCTCATACTAACTTCTAGGCCAGTATACCACCCACACACTCTCATGTTCCAGGAGTGAGGACACTGAACAAGGGAGGCGAGGAAGGAGACACGAAGGCACTCAGAGCCCTTACAGGGCCACGCACAGGGGCATCCAAATGTGCTTGCTTCCGGAGGGCTGTCCTCAGGGAGCCTCGCCCTGAATCCCACACACTGTGCAGCAGGTCTCGCCTACTGCCTTACAGGGTTCAGGCATTTTTTTTTAAAACCTCAAGGATTTAAATCGAAGTAGCATAGATACAACTTCAATACAAAGTATTCAAAGAGGCCTAGCTACTCACTCTTACCCTTTTTTGGTATTTATTTTTAATATCATTAGCTGCTCTTTAATAATTAGCATTCAGATCATTAGTAATTATCCTACTACATATGAATCTAGAAAAAAATTTCTTTCAATGCAGCGGAGCAAGGAGGTCTGAGTGTCTGAGTGTCCTGGCACTGCGGGCTGGTGGCAGGGCTCTGTTTGATGACCTACCTCAGCTGTGCTCACTGAGTTAGTGAACTCAGCATATGCCTCTCTGCCTGCGTGCTGTCCTGGGCTGTAATCCAGACCAGCTGTGCAGATTAGTGGGGAGGACGAACAGCATCACTTCAACGAGAAGGGAGAGTCAGCGGCCTATTTTTCACTGGATGATGGTATGCAAGTGGCTCTCTAGTTACCCAGTATGAAGATCACCTTTATGTCTTTTTATGAGGGAGTATCTTTTTCCAAAAGAAATGTAAATGGACAACATACAGAGCAAAGATAGCACTTCATGTTGGGGAAGTTCAGGTATTGCCAGGTGGGAAACTGGATCATTCACACTATTGAAATGTTTAAAGTTCAAAACTTGGAGGTATTATACTACGTGATATCAAACTATATGACAAGACAATAGTAATCAAAACAGCACGACACTGGCACAAAAATAGACACAAAGTTCAATGGAACAGAATAGGGAGACCAGAAATAAACCCACATCTATATGGTGAATTAATCTGTAATAAAGGAGGCAAAAATATGTAATGGAGTAAAGACAGTCTCTTCAATAAATGGTAAAAAAAACTGGGCAAATGCACGCAAAAAATGAAACTAGGCTACTTTCTTACACTATATACAAGAATAAACTTAAGATGCATTAAAAACTTAAATGTAAGACGTGAAACCATAAAACTCCCAGAAGAAAGCATAGGTAGTAAACTTTTTGACATTTCTCTTAGTAATATTTTTTTGATATAGCTCCTCTGTCAAGAGAACAAAAGAAAAAATAAACAAATGGACTACATCAAAGTAAAAAGGCTTTGCAGAGCAAAGGAAACCATCAACAAAATAAAAAAGCAACCTACTAAAATGCAGAAATTCATCAATGATACATCTGATAAAGGGTTAAGGGGTTAATATCCAAAATTTATAAAGAACTCTACAACTAAACACCAAAAACAAACAACAACAAAACCCCCCCACACAATCTGATTAAAATGTAGGTCGAGGACTGGGATAGACATTTCTCCAAAGAGGATGTACAGATGGCCAATAGACATATGAAAAGATGCTCAGTGTCACTAATCATCAGAGAAACGCAAATTAAAACCACAGTGAGATACCTCACACCTATCAGAATGGCTATTATCAATAAATCAGCAAGCAACAAGTGTTGATAAGAATGTGGAGCAAAGCGAACTCTCATGTGCTGTTGGTGGGAATGCAGACTGGTGCAGTCACTATGGAGAACAGTATGCAGGCTCCTCAAAAAATTAAAACTGGATTTACCGTATGACCCAGCAATCCCATTTCTGGGTATTTATCTGAAGAAATCCAAAACCCTATTTTCAAAAAGATATATGTATCCCTATTTTCACTGCAGCATTATTTACAATAGCTAATATGTGAAAGTAATCTAAGTGTCCATTGATATACCAATGGAGAAAGAAGATGTGGTATATATACACAATGGAAAAAAGAATGAAATAAAAAAGAGTGAGCTCTGGCTGTTGTTGCTCAGTGGATTGAGCTGAGCACTGACCTGAAAACTGAAAGGTCACTGGTTCAATTCCCAGTCAGAGCACATGCCTGGGTTGTGGGCCAGGTAACCAGTAGGGGACGTGTGAGAGGCAACCACACATTGATGTTTCTTGCTCCCTCTTTCTCACACTCTTCTTGTCTCTCTAAAAATAAATAAATAAATAGATCTTAAAAAAAAAAAAGAAGAAAAAATTTTTTTAATGTTTAAAGTTCACAATATTTGACCCGTAGTCCACTTTTGGAAATTTATTCTTCAGAAACAAAAGCACTACTAGAAATAAAAATGTTTTTTAAAATGTTTACTCCATTTTTTATAGTGGCAAAAAAATATCCAAAACATTAAAAACAAACAAAACAACTTGAATGTTGACCCAACTACGATGCACTTAGGCAGGTGGAAGGACATGAGGAGTTGGACTTACATCTACTGGTCTGAAGAGAAGTCTGTAAATCTCACTCTTAGGTGAAGAAAAACAAGCTGGGGAGTAATGGGTATAGTATGTTAAAAGTTTTTTGTAAAAAGCAGGAATAATATATATGCATACATGCTTTGGAATATCCAAAGGCACAGAAGGCTATACACAACATTGCTCACACTGGTTACTCTGGGGATTTGGGTCAACTGTACAGGGATTAATTGTTTATTTCACTAAATGTTTGTACTGTTTGAGTTGTTACAGTAAATATGTTACTTTGTAACTAAAAATAATCAATTCAATAATAAGAAAAAAGTTTTAAGAGGAAGCTGAAATTAATACTTCTGTCAAACAAACCAAAATAAGAACCATTTAAAAATAAAGGGAAAGCCCTGGCTGGTGTGGCTCAGTTGATCGAGCACTGGCCCGTGACCAGAAAGGTCATGGGTTTGACTCCCAGTCAGGGCACATGCCTGGGTGGTGGGCCAGGTCGCCATGTGTGAGAGGCAACCAACGGATGTTTCTCTTACTCTCTTTATCCCTCTCTTCCGCTCTCTCTAAAAGTAAATGAATAAAATATTTTAAAAAGAGGAAAAAAGGGGAAATTCTTGTCTGTTTTGTTGTTTTTTCAAAGCAATAAAGGCCATAAAATTTTCCACAAAGTAACTAGAAAAATAAAAACTCTCATTTAGATACTATTCCTCAGTGATTCTATTCAATAGGAAGTAATGTAGATTTCTTTTTTAAATTTGTTTAATTTAGACAGATTTAGTTTATAATAATTAGCTTTTATTTGTAACCATGAACAACACAACTTTAGAACACTATTATTTTTAAAATCTCTACTTATCATAAGGCTGACGATCAGTGTAGGAAGCAGCTGTCTTTCTTTCTGTGGCAAAAACGACCGGAGGTGACCCTTCCACTGTCTTTCATATTCATTCTGCTTTATGTTCAGCTTTTTGAAAGCCAGGTTCCCACCTCCTCTCCTGCCTACCCAGTTTCCTCATAAAAGACAACCTTTCTTGCCAACGTTTTATACATTTTCCCAAAGACACTGCATATTTGTGTGTATGCATGTGTTTTAACACCAACAGCAGCTAAAATACCACGAATACTATCGGCACACTGCATTTTTCACATAATAATATCTTGGAGGTTGGTCCGTGGCGGGAGGTAAGAGGTGGTCTGCCTCCTTTTTAATCACCACACAATACTCCATTATATGGATGTGCCATAATTTAACAGTCCACTGAAAGTTATTTCTAACATTCTGTGGTCAAAGTCCTCAATCTGGGGTCCAAGAACAGGCCCTTGAAGCTCTGGAAATCATACCTCCACTTGTGCATACATGAGCTAAAAAGCTCTGTTCAAGGGAGGGAAAAGATTCACAAGCTAATCCAATTCTCAGGGTGCTGTGACCCAGAAAAGTTTAAGAACCGCAGTGCCATAACTCTCTCCATCATAGATTGTTTGCTCTTGCTTCTACAGAAAAAAACACAGAGCATCTCCAAAAATATCTCCCACCTACATCTCACGAAAGTCAATGGCATTTTTCTCTACTTTTATTCGAAGTGTTTATTTTGCCCTCCTTCTAGCCCCTCACTTACATAACCAATTATTTTCCACCTGCTGCCAAACTGGCAGGCCCCTTTTCACCTACATCCACACGCTCTTCATCACCAGGTTGAGAAAAACATTGATGATAATGTAGTTTTCTGCCCATTACCTATCTCCAATAATATGCTTGTCATCATAATTAGTTTCACCATCCTTGGCTTGCTTTTCTGTCATTTCTTTCCCTTGAGTTCTGTTAACGGCAGAAATTGGCTGCTAAACTATTATTCTGGTCTGTGTAATGGGGCTGACAGCAGAAGTATTCTGCTTTTTTTGACAACTGGATATGATTTATAAAGGTGTGAAGAGGAATTACTAATACTTCTCAACTCTATTACATTAACCTGGAAGGCATTCTACCCATAAAATGAATCCAATATTAAATTGCCTGTTTTATGAGTTTTCCTTTAATAAATTTTCTAATCTTTACAATGTTTTCATAGCTTCGGTATTTTCTGATCTGTCCTTCCTGAGATTAATATGGCAACTTCATTTTATGAAAACTATTTTTATTAAATTTTCTTTATTTTTCAGGGAAGAGAAAGAGAAGGAAGATGTATTTGTGAGGTTCTCTCCTTTCTCCTGTGCTCCTCTCCCAATTTCTGGCTGCTGCCGGATGAGTAAGCAAGTTTTTACAAAGAGATCATAACCCTTTATTTACAAACACAGAATCAAAAATTCATAAAGCCCAAATCAATAAAGAAACAAAAACCACTGTACATGTTGACGAATTCAGAGATGATCCTGAAGGCCTGTGGACAGCAATAAACAAAGCAACAAGGTCCAATGGACACTCTGTAAAAATTGTTTTGGTAGCCCTAATATGGAGGATGGTACATTTGAGGAAGAAGGAGGGACTCAATTTAGGAGGCTACTGCCGTAATCTGGGTATAAAGGCCTCAAGTGGGGCTGAAGCAAGAGGGATGAAATGTGAGGAAGATTCAAGAACTATTCAGAAGGTAGACCAGCAGGAGTTGGTAGCTAATTGGATATGAAGGGCAAGAAGTAACAATAACTACTACTTAATGAGCATTTAACATGTTTCAGACCATTTGACAGGGCTTTCCTTCTTAATCGCATGTAATCCTTCCAATACCCCCGTGAAAAGTATTATTATCATGTCTTATAAATTAGCAAATCAAAGCACTGTGGGGTTAGGTAAATTGCCCAAGGTCATATGCCAATTAAGTGGTTGGCCCAGGCTGGTCTGACTTCAAGTCCAACAACTAGCCACTGTGTGACAGGAAAACTGGAGGACGATCTCTAGGATTCTCTAGGGAAGGCTGGGCGTGTGACAGTGTCACCAAGTGAGGTGCAGAACACAGGGAGAGAAGCAGGCTTTAGAAAGAACATCAAGTGTTCAGTTCAGTATAACTCCACAGTCAAGAGCAATGGTTAAGGTCACACAGGCCAAGCAGGTTACACATTTTGCTAACATGCTGCCTCAGTAATTAAATGTGTAATGAAGCGGTAGAAATCAAGAAACAGGAAAGGTGGATGATGAAGCCTGAGACTGTATTCATGTTGAATGTATACTGTTGACCTTTTTTTTTTGAAGATGACTAATTATCTGCTTAATGACACAGAATATAGTCTCAGCAATTACTAAGTGCCATCCCCACAGAACCTAGGAGGTTCTATAAAAGGTGGTCTTTCTTGGGCCCCTACAGTTTCCACTCTTAAACAACTTGCCGCTGTCGGATTTACTCATGCCTGTCCTACCTTGAATCTTGTAACACCAAAAAGGGTTAAATAAGAAAATGATATTGCCAAGACTTGAAAAGTTTTTAATGTGTTGCCTGGTTTAAGGTTTAATGAAAATGTTGGTTAGCAACATGATACAGTGAAAAATAAACTAGACTTAGAATAAAAAGATTGAGCTTGAACTCTGCCTTGGAAAATCGTTGTTTTATGACACTGGGCAAGTTATGCACTGATCTCTCTCAGCCTCACTTTCTTCATTTGGAAATTGAGCCTAACAGTACCTAGCAGAGGGTTACTGTGAGTATTCAGTTAAATGATGGATGGCAGGTTATCTAGCAGAGGGTCTGGAACACTGCAGAAACTCAGTATATTCTAACATTTGTCCTTCCACTCCTATGGAAAAGACGCATGATACAGCCAGCTACCATATGTTGTGTGCGTGATAAATATTTAAGAAATATGGTTTTTGTTTCATTTAAAATACACCTATGCTGTGCAGAATCTGGTTTTAAATCAGAGACTATACCATTTTGATGCATATTAAACATTTTTAAGATGACAGCTATATATTAAGTTTATACACGTTCAAAAATTCTACCCAAATAAATAAAGAGCAGTAAAAGAAATCTTATTAATGACAAGGAGAGAAGCTTAGTTTGATAAATGAAAGATAAGCTTCACTATCACAAGCTCCAGCTGAACAGTGTGAGGAAAAAAAAACCCACACTTCTTGCTTCTTGGAAAATTTAATTGTCCTGATCTTGGCAAGGAATTTACAACTGTTGTATTTGTTTACAAAACTTTGCATTCCCAAGGGAAGAGGTTATATAAAGATTAGGGGAAAAATTTTCAACATGTACCCGGTTCCTCACTCCTTGCCTTGGGCCTTCTCCACGCACTCCCTCCCGGTGGGGCCCGTGCAATCTGAGGAGCCTTCTGGGGGCAGGTTACACATTTTGCTAAATCCCATCCAGGCTTCCCACCTAGGAGAAGTTTCCCCTGTTTCCTTCTAATACTTGAATCTCCACCTACCAGAGCAAGGGAGCCAGCCTCACTTTTTATCTAGTTTGTCCCTCATCCCTGTCTGCTCATTTCTGGCTTGAACAGTGATCCACATGGGTGTCTCTCTCTCTCTCTCTCTCTCTCTCCATCGCCCCATCCCACATTTTCCCTTTCACTTCCCTGTTGATTTCCAGCCCCCACTCAGCTCCATGTTTCTCAGTCTCCCTGTGTTTCACATTGTCTCTACACATACATATGCACTGACACATCACAAGAACTTATGTACCGCAAACTAAAACAGCAAGTACTATTCATGATATCCTCTGATGAGTTGATTCCCCACCACCCACTTCTGATGTTTACTCACCCAGAACCATCTCTGAACCAACAAAGTCTTCAACCATGTTCCCAGATGGGGTGGGTAAGACATCATCATCAAAACTGATGAGGTCGAAGTCCCCTGGAGACTTGCTTTGCAGGCCTGGAGCAGGAGGGTTGGCTGAGGGTCCTTCACCCAGGGACCTGAATGCTTTGGCTTGTGATGCCACTGAGAGGCGGGGAGGAACAGTCACTGGTTTTAGCAAAGCTGCAGGGTAGGTGGGGTTTTCTGAGGAACCTGATTTCTTCGGCAGCGCAGGCCGTGGAGCAGGAGTTGGGACTCTCTTGCTGCTGTCAGGGCTCTCAGCCGTGGGTCCTCCTCCCAGAATTTCATGATTGACACTTCGTGTAAGGCCGGGATTTGGTTTCTTTGGCAATTCAGGTTTGGTTACTGGGAGGCTCCCTACTTCTTGCAATGGAGAGTGTGGGGTGAGCCCTTCCCTAGAGGCCACCTTGAGTCTGTTTTCATGCCAGGAGTCTAGTTCTCCAGAAGTTCTGTTAGCAGCTGGTTTGGGAGCCACGGAGGGTTTCCCTGAGGGAACAGCAGGCCTGGGGGGAAGTGTGCGGGGTGCAATCTCTGGTTTCCTGGGCAGTCCAGAGGTTTCTGTGTTTGTCTGACTATCAAATGCTTTGATCTTTGAAACAATACTGTTTTGGCTTTGTTCTGTGTTCATAATGTTCATCACAGCCTGACTCTCCAAGTCGTTGGTGTTGTCCAACAGAGACTGGGGCCGGCCTGGGGATGGCGCTGCCTCTGTGGCCACTGGGCTGGTTTTCGGGTGATTCTGCTCTTTAATGTGAGGATCTCTGGCTACTGGCCTGAGGTTGCTTTTTGATCTTGGTCTTGGCACTGGACATCTTGCAGCACTGGGGTTTTCTGGACAATTCTGTTCTTCAATAATGTCAAAGACTATCAAAGGCGCCACATTTGTTGGAGGATCACGGGCTGAGACTGCTGGGGAAGGCTGAAGAGGCCTGAGGGGTGCCGGTAGTGCTGATAAGACCAAAACGAACAAAAAGAAGTTGCAACATTATAATTTGAAAGAAAAATAATAGAAAATACATATATTTTTAAAGATATACATGTAGAATATCAAATGAATTGGTTTCCTTAATCAGTAAAAAGTAATTCTAAAATCAATGAGAAAGTGTTTATACTCAGCTTCCTGCAGGAGCATTCAAATTACACTTATTCACATGAGAAATATTCAATATGTAATATTTCAAAACATTGTTAATTTTTTTAATTTTTAATTTATACTTTGATTTACTCTTTTTAAAAAATATTTTATTTATTTATTTTTAGAGAGAGAGGGGAGGGGGATAAACATTGGTGTACAAGAGAATCTACCAGTTGCCTCTCTCATGGCCCCAGTTGAGGACTTGGCCTACAACAGAAGTATATGCCCTGACTGGGAATTGAACCAGCAACCTTTCGATCCACATCACAGGCTGGCACTCAATCCACTGAGCCACACCAGCAAGGGCTGATTTACTCTTTATTGCATTTTTTTCCATTACCATTTAGTCCCCTTGTACTCCTCTCCTCATAAAAAAAAACTGTTAAATTTCTGATTCCCAGTAGACTTACCACATGAACCATTTCTCTTTTGCTGTCAAAATTCCAACAATTTTTGCTTTACTTTTCCAAAGAAGTGTGCTTTCATATGTTATCCAAATGCAATGCTTTTAAAAAGCCTAACAGGACAACCACCTTTAGCATCCTATCAAGTTGGAGTTGCTAAATATAACATCCTTCTTGATGAAAATAAGGGCATAGCGATAACACCAACCTTGAGTTAAAAAGAGGATGTTTTTGTGACATGAACTAGGGTGAGCTCAAGAGACTAGGGCTTCGGTTCCTGAGAATGAGCTATTAAAATCACAGCAAACCCAAATAAAGCAAGCACACATGATCACACTGGCTGGGAAGTGGAGCTCTGTAAATTACGGAGAAATTGAAAATTATTTTAAAGGCTAGAGCTTACTGATTACTTTCCTAGAACTAGGTCAGAATTAGGGGAGACAAATTACTTGCATTACTCTGAGGCAGATGGTTGTCTATTTCTTCTGAAAAGTCAGTCTGAGTTGCAGAAGTAATAGTGTGCCTTGGAGAGGCAGCAGCATTATTATTATTTGTTGTATTGACTTGAACTTGGTTGATTTCTTTTATGACTTGTTCGTAAGATGGTGGGAGCTGTAAAATAAAGAATGAGGATTTTAGACATCTATGGGCAATAGCCAACATGTTAATAGTCTCACTGTTCTAATCTTTGAACTTTATTTTTAAAATAAAATGGAAAGAGATAACATGGTATTTATTCACCTCAGCAGGAACCAGCTCACTGGGCCTCCAAGGGCCTGCTGCAGAAGCCGGGGGAAATCCCAGTCCTGGGGGTGGGGCTCCTGGGAACCATGAGGCCGGCCTCAGCGGCTCAGCTGCCACAATGGTGATCTCTGGGCGCCTGGCACAGAGAAGCCACAGTGAGTTTTAGGAAGTTGGTAACAAGCTATTGTCTATTTGCAAATACTCAGAGATTCATGAAAACAACTACCATCCAAAAAAGTTACGTATGAACCACCAAAGTCACAGAAATGACCTGTCTGGCTTGGGATGTCTCTAGCAGTACACCCAGGCAGCCTTCAAGGGATCAAAGAGCAGTATTCTCTGTGATTTTGGCCTCAAAAAGTTAGAGATATACCCTAAGCACGTCTGCTTGGTTGGTAAGAAAATGGACTAAGTAAGGCCCCTACAAGCTCTTCATTCCAGGGCCTACAGCACAACACAAATATAAAGTAGAAAAGTGCACTGGTCAAACAGAATTGTTATGTTCTGTTATTATAAAGTATACACTAAACAAAATGATAACATATAAGTAGAATATGCTTTTCCTCCTCATTCCACCTCTGTCCCAATTCTAAGTTACCTTGAAGTGTTCAAAGCTCACATATTCACTTCTAAACCCTGACATGTGTGTCTGTGTTCCTGGTCCGTTGTGTATGCACATTTGACGATTAATTGTTAATGCTGAGGAGCCACAGTGATTTAGGCATGACTTCCTTCATTTTCTTACCCTCAATCTATAGTTTCATGCTTATGAAATCTTTCCTTCTTCAACTGATTTCCTAACAAACACCAACTGTGTGACTCTGAGCAAATCAATAAACCTCTCCAAGCCTCAATTTTCTGTTCTAACAAATAGGGATGATGATACCTGCCCTTCCTTTCTCTAGCACTCTATGGAAAGTAAAAACAACTGTCATTATCAAATCTGTGCATAGACACACTCTCATGCTAGCTTGTGAAACAATAGAACCTGCTCATTGATTAAGTTTGAAAGGTGTTACCTAAGAACCTCTGCTCATAGCTTTTGTCTAAATAATAAATGTTAACCACTTTACATGCATTAATCCTTATGACAACCTCATGAGGTAGGTCTACTTTGTAACTAATGATGGGGATAGCAAAGCTGAGAAGAGTTAAGTAACTTGTCCAAGGTCACATGGTGAGAAAGTAAAGTCAGGATTTGAACTTGGGTGATGTCTCACTCTAAAGTCCTTGTTCTTCCTTCCCTGATAGTACTATACCATGAGAAATCTGAAAGCACGGAGGATATCTTATAAAAATCCATCCATCTATTCATCCACCCATTCACCTTTCCATCTGTTCAGCCCTCTACCTATCTGTCCTTCCTTCTACGTATCCTGTGACTCAGTCCTCCTTCCCCTACTCCTCCCCTTTCCTGGCCAGCCATCTAGCCACTTACTCATTCAGCTTTCCATCTATCTATCCAGCCAGCCAGCCTGCCTGCCTCTTTTCATTTCTTTATTCTTCCATCTAATTCCCTGTCCTGCCATCCAACCATTTATCTATGCAACATTTACTGAGTAGCTATGAGGTACACAGCATTTCTTTGAAGCAGTTCCAATGATGCTTTATATGTAGCAGCTGCTTAATAAACATTTTCAAATTGATGTCAGTAAATAATTACTGTCAAAAAGAACACTTTCAGGCTTGTATTGCTTCGTCTCTTAAGCAAGCTCTTCATCACTCAAACTTAACAGATTAGTTCAAGAAATGGTCTGAAGAGGCAGAATGCTATAATACACTTCTTATGAAAGAGAAATATTTAACTTGCTAACTGATAACATACTTATATTTCACTATTAGCAGAAGATATGCTCCCCCTTATAAATATAAGCATACCTCCTATCTCGATGAAGCTCGCTCTGAATAGAAGTACGAGAAGCTATAAAAAAAAGAATACATTAATATAGCATAAAATTATTATATTCGATAAAGTTTTAAATTTTTACAGGGAGTATTACTGAAAAAAATTAGCTTATACTTAACATCATATAGAATGGATTTTCACGTCCATAGTAGAAAAGCGAATCAAAATGATCTTTTCATATGGTATAAAGTTAATTATAGTCATATATTTGAATTCATAAGAAAGTATAGATTTGAAAAGCTCTCCAAAGCATATTTTGCAGTTCTGAAAATAATTTAAAGAATGAACAGGGGAAAAAAGATTGCTACAAACAGAAATTGCAGAAGAGCATTTATAATGACATGAAATAACGATGGGCAGGAAAATTTGTTAAATATCTATTCTGATCCCAGACTATACTTTTGTAATATTTGTTTGTACTCTATTGTCAAGAGGGTGAAGGTGGTCAAATTTTCATGTTTTCTAACTTTTCTGAAGTTTTATAATCTTTGAGTTATTTTAGTACTTGAATTTAGAGATAATAAATGCAAAAATGTTCAAATCATTTTTATAAACATGTTTATAGCATATGTTATTACATATGCAGCAATGATTTTTTCCTCAAGCCTCTAACTCAAAAAGCTAGATCATTTAAATTTTTTCCAAATTTTATTTTAAAATTAAGTTACTCTTAATCAGATGATCTGGAAAATATTCACATATAGGGTCACATATTACACATATGTGTAACAGAGAATAATATCTCTATTTTCAAGGAGCACATTCTAACGATATCTTTTTAAAAAATCTTCAGCCCTGGCTACTATGGCACAGTGGGTTGAGTGCCCGCCTGTAAACCAAAAGGTCATGGCTTCAATTCCTGGTCAGGGCACGTGCCTGGGTTGTGGGCCAGATCCCCGGCTGGGAGCGAGTGAGAGGCAGCTGGTCGATGTGTCTCTCGCACTTCAATGCTTTGCTTCCTCTCTTTCTCCCTCCCTACCCCTCTCTCTAAAAATAAATAAAATCATTTAAAAAATGAAAAATCTTCAAATACTATACTGAAATGATTTGTTGTACAAACAGGAATTTGTTTCAGGTATTAACTATTTCTACTAGTGTCCTCATATCTCTCCAATACTCTAATTTTTCAATACTTCTGATTTATAGAAGGTTGATGGTATGAACCTTTTCTTTCTCCCTCCTATTAACTTCTGATTCTCTCTGAACAAGGAGGTTGACAAAGCTGGGGAGGCAGGGGTAGAGGTGGGAGGTGGGAATGAAATTTTGGCTGACAACTCAACCTATTCTGGGTTGGCCAAGCAGACCCAACATTTGAAACCCAAACCCTTAGATCCCAAGCTGGAGAATGTCCTGTATTACTATTGTCAACTGGCTTGACTTACTTTTCTATTGAGAGTTAAAGCAAGCTGAAGTGCATTTTGTCTACTGGAATAAAAGGACAGGCAAACGGAAGCTCTGAGTGGTGCGTCTGATTAGAAAGATGATTTCATTAGGTCAGAGGCTCATCGAATGTGCCGCAATCACATCGCCATCATCACGAAAGCCAGAATCAGCAGCCACAGCACTTGTATAAGACACCGTGCTGTTTATTGTCACAGACATACCTCTTCCACGGGGCATTGTGGCTGCGCACTAGTCATGAGTGCTAAGGGAGAAACAGAAGGGGTTACAGGAGAGGAAAGGGGGCGAAAAAGAGGGAACCCAGTTGCCTATGCTCTAGAAGGAACTGGAGAGCAAGACTGCCTTGCCGTGCCACTCTGCACACTTCTGTGGGAAGGAAAAGTCGGTGAGCCCGTTTCCGGGAGGGAAGAAGTATGTAGCGGCAAAGACGTGTCTGTACAGACCAGACATACACATGCACAACCACAGGGGAAAAAAATCTGCCTGTAGTTTTTAACAACAGTGCAAAAAATATCAAAAAACCATTTTGTTAAAAAAATCAATTTGCTACTTCAATAGGAATCAATATTAAAGTATAACTAATACTTAAAAGGAAATTCAGTAGTCAATTTACATCCTTCTAAATCAGCGGCTTTTCACCTGATCCTGCCCCTTCTCACTGGAGGATATTGGTAACAGGTGCCCCTGGTCAGCAGCGTGGCACCCCTACTCCGGATGTAGCCGAACAAGGAGCGAGCAAGTCTCCCAGTCACACTCACACGTCTCCACATCCTTCCATCCTTCCACACGCAGTGCTTTTCCCCTCCTCTGCTCCGATTATTTTTTTCACATTTGCTCATGCACGAAATCTCTTTTCTGTCCTGATCCTTATGGAATGACTGGCACTTTTTGTCAGTGTTGAACAGGTTTAGCATCTGGAAACACTTCAGATGTTCATGGGAGATTTTCATGTAGTATACCTTACACTCTTCTTGCTAATTTCCTAACTACTTGCTTAGTCCATTCTCACTTTCCCAGATTAAACAAACTTGATGTAGTTGTTGCCAGGAAAACTGAATTTGCCACCAAGGCCCATACAGACCAATATGCTCCTTTTAGTCCTTGCCAGAGGCTGCTAGTTTTTCATACACTTTGACTTAAGGCCACACAATAAAGGCAATATTTTCAGTTGAAGTTATCATATCATTTTGCGGTATATTACGTTGAAACAATTCTAGCTCATACAGTTGAATTCTAAGTACAAAATAAATTCATATCCAGCTGTTTATAAAAGATTGCGATCTGGATTTGCAGTATTAGTACTAGTAACAACTCTTCCTATGCTCCAAGAAGATCGTGAGCAGGACAGGACCCTCAGTGATCACCCCATCCCAACCATATGGGTGGGGGGCCGGAGATACAGAGAGTTTAAATAAGTTATCCCAGGGCACACAACCTGTGACAGGGAGGGCTGGGGCGGTCTGTTCCTTGAAGCAGTGTAACTCCCTGTGGAGCCAGGAGAGCTGGATGCTTGACCTGATTCTAAATAATTCCAAAATATCAATTAAATGATGGTCAGAAGAAATAAACACACAGAAGGATTATTATATTTATAATAAGCATCCTTGCTATAATCCTTACCAATGAAAACCACAATAATAAAAAATAACTAACTACATTAGCTGGAGACAAGGTGTGAGTTAGATGTGTGTGACGTGATAACATGAACATCCACGCAATGAGAAGCTCATGGCCCTGGAGTCTGGAAGCCTAGGTTCACAGCTAAGATCTACCTTATGAAGCCACTTAACCTCTCTGAGACCCAGTGTCCTGGCCATCTGCAAAATGAGGTTAACCTACCACATAGACCATTATTTTATAATGTATGTGAACAGTGCCTGACTTAAGTAGGCAATTAATATTAGCTATTTCTTAATTTCAGAGAATAATTTCCTTTTAAAAAGTTAAAAAAAGGAAAAGCCTGAAATTCTAGACATATCTAATCAGAACACTTTAAGATCTTTACCCAAAATATTTAGGGCTCACAAGAATAAATGAAAAAAGACCTCAAAGGCTTGACTGAAATCATACTCATTATGAAAGAATTTAAAATATAATACAGTTAAGGACATTGCCTTAAAATGTGATAAGGCCTTTCCCTTTGCCAGGGTTAGATGATTAAGTCTGGGATAGTAAAGCAAACATCTCAGGGATAGTGAGTTGGGTAAGACAAAAGTTGTTTACAGCTTTTTCTTATTCTAGTAGAATGGGCAAAAGGGCAAAAGAGCGCGGATGCCACAGTGAGTCTCCACACTAATTACACAGCATCACGTGAGGATCTGTTCGGCTGTCTTTCCTAAACATCAAAGCAAGAGTTTTCCCATTGTTCCACCTCCTCCTTCTCTGCTAGGGTTGCTTCACCAATTTCCTCTTCTTTCTGGCTCTAGTCTGATCTCTCCACTAATTCCTTCCCTGCTACAGACAGTGACCTCCAGGCTTCCTCTTCCTAAAGAGTCTGAACGTGTTCACATCTCCTCTCTGCTGGACCCTCATCTCTTCTCAAGCTACAATCTTTTCTTCTCCTATTTACCACCAAATTTCATAAAAAAGTAGCCTACCCCAGCTGTCCTACCTTCTATATATTCCATTCATTGTTCAAACTGAAGTGTGCCTTCCAGCCTCAATGTTCTACTTAAACTGCTCTCGCAAAGGTCAGTGCTGACCTCTTAAGCGCCACATACAATTACCTGTTCTCAGCTGCCTTTTGCCTGACCTGGCTGCAGCATTGAGCTGTGTGCGCTTCACTCGTTCTTTTCCAAAACTCTGCTTCCCTTGACCTCTGCCACACAGCAGTCTCCTAGTTTTTCTATTACGCTGATCATTCTTTTTCAGCCTCTCCTGCCCACTCCTCCTTAGCTGCCTTCTCCTTAATATTTGCATGATGTGGGGCCTCAGGGTAATAAGCAAGATCCATCCTGAAGTATCTATGGGAAGTCATACACAGATTACAATACCCATCAAAGAAGTCCTGAAACCCAAGAGAGGGGAAAGGTAAGAAGCCAGAGAACACAGGCAGGGGCCAGCAGATGGGACTCAGTGAATGGAAGACTCTGCTCAGCAGGGCTGGGTTTTTGGATCATGCATCTTTTGCCCTACAGCACCTTAAAGGCACACCTTGGTCCTAGACACCACTGTTTCTGAAGACTCTGTCCTTTGTCATCTTCTTATTCTCTACACTTTCTCCCTACATGGTTAGCTATTCCCATGATTTTGTCTATGATCTTGATTACGCCCAAATTTATCTCTAGGAATAAATTCTTGCCTAAATTCTAGACCTTAATTTCCTATTTAAATTACCCCTTCTCTCTCTCCCCACTCTTACTCCAAGGGCTCTAAGGCATGTAAAACTGTCATGAAATTTTTATTTTCATATCTGAACTCTTCAACATAAACTGTGGCATTTGACACTTTTAAAATTCACCACTCCCAACAGCGACAAAAATTGAATGTGGGGAAACATGGAGAACCGTGGAATCTTTTTCTGTATTGCCACCTTAAAAATTGTTCGCTGCAATAAGTTCAAATGCAAGCTCCTCAAAACATGTGAATATCCTAAATCCATACTAACTATTACAAATTATATTTCTAAAAATAGTATCCATCCTCCTTAGGGTGGTGATCTCGGCTCAAATAATGTGAAGAACATCTAAAATCCTTGCCTTATCTTTTTTTATAACAGGTAATTCATGTTGCATTTGGAAAATGGATCTTTTAAGAGCCTTTTATTAAAAAGGATGTTAAAATCCAGCACACCGAGAGTATATTTTAAAGCTTTAACCAAGAGGTAAAGTTGGTAAGTATGAATCTACTGGAGAGAATTCTATCGGGCACTTCTATCTTGTATGTGGACGTGTGAGCCAAACTCCATTGGCATATTCACAGTTAAATAAAAATACTGTGGAAGCAAATGAATCAAAAAGGACAGAGCTTGTTTGATATTTTTCAAACCCATCAGATGTCTCTACCTATAAAATGGTTCAATAAAACTTACATTAAATCACAGAAACTGACTAGATAATCCAGATTTATTTTAACAGCTTAGTTCTGTAAGATAAAAATTTTGTTCTGAAGAACTGGCTTATCAATAAATGAAAGTTGAAAACGAAGTTGAAAAGCTGGCAGCATGTCTGAAATGGCTTATTGCTCCTTAGGAGAAGCTCCTCTTGTTGGATTCTTTGTGAGGTTCATGAAATACAATGACTTACTAGAAATATAAACCATCATTTAGAATTATTACAGAGGAAAATGCAGAGCAGAAAAAAACAAACTTACATCTCTTGATTACCGCTCTAATGGATGACAAGGGTCCTTGGCTAGAAAAAGAAAGAAGGAAAACTTATTATACATTCATTAATCCTTTTGAAGAAGACTCATTCATCACACCAGGTCATTTCTGGGACTCTACATGGCGCCAAGCAGCAAGTTTGACACGTTAATTACTGGTCTATCCTCTTTACAAAACACAAATTAAAAAACATTTAACAACTGCCTTTGATATTTAAGATGTTTTATGGGAGGTGAGGAGGCTGGTGAAATATATCTGCAGTATAAATAAAATTTTGCCTTGAAGTTGCTTTTATAGCTACCTACATACTGTGTCTTCCAGTGAACTGCTTGAAGTCAGGTAGCAATTACATGGTGCTCAAAGGATTTTGACCTCCACCCTGCTCTTTGGTTTGACTTTGGAATTCCTATCTTCTCAGGTCAAAACAGACCATGTTTATAGTCAATCTGACCTGAGAAAAAACAGCATTTCCCCCTAAGGTCAGAATTAAAACATCGCCACCTAAAAATAAAGTCTTCTGCTGGGATTTTTGTTCAATAGCTGGTTGGTCTTGACCGCCGCTCTGAGTAACCACCGGCAAGTCACAGAACTCTTCTGAGCCTCCGTTTAGTCACTGGCCAAAACCATCTAGAACTGCAAAGGTTTATGCTATTAGTTTTTCAGGTTGTTTGCTTGTTTGTTTGTATTCTGTCTTTATTCATAACAGCTGGACTGTGTTTTTTGGAATCATTTAGAAAAAAATATACAACCATGAAAGTTTAATGACATGATTTAGAAAAAAAAAGTTCATGTTTATAAAATTCTTCAGCTTTTTTCAGAATGGTGTTTTAAAATTTATACTTTTTTTTGAATTTATGCTCTTTTAAAATGTATGACTATGGTAACTGCATGAATCCTCTTGCTGTTTCTTAGACAGGTGCGATAGGAAGGTACAACGCCACTCCCTTTTATGGGAGAGGCACTTTAAAAATATACTACTCTGTCATGTCAGAAGAAAAAAGGCACTAGGAGGTCTTCGATACCAAGCACCTGGGACCATAATGTAAAAACATGTGTTTTCAGCAATACTAATTTTTTAAAAATATCTTGAAGGCTTTCTCCTTGAAAGTAAACAGCATGAAGTAATATAGAAGAGGTAACAGCACTAAAACACAAATAGATTAACTGAAGGTTTTGGGAGAAACATCTTGGTGTAAAACTGGAGTGAATCTGTATGTTAATATTGTGCCTGTTGATGCAGATACAGTAAGTAAAAGATCAAAATCAGTATTTAGAAAAAAGGACAAAAAGACAAAGTTCCAAGTGTGCCCCACAAGACATAGGGATGTTACTGAATGTCTACATCTTAATTCCCTTGCTCATTAACACTGATTTGGTGGGATGTTAATCCTACTTAAAAACACCCTCTGTCCTGTTACCTTAGTGAAGGGGAAAGGTATCCAGACTGAGCTGGAACATGAAGATACTTAGGTCAAACTATACCCCCACCCCAGGTTGAAATCCTATCCTCCAGTACCTCCGAATGTGAACTTATTTGGAAATAAGGTCACTACAGATGTAATTAGTTAGGATGAGGTCATTCTGGAGTAGGGTGAGCCCCTAATCTAATCTAATTGGCTTCCGTAGAAGGCCACGTGAAGGCAGAGACACACAAGGAAAGTGTCATATGACAATAAAGGCACAGTCTGGAGTGACAGAGCATCAGGCCAAGAACACCAAAGTGCCAGCAAACCCCCAAGAACTACGAAGGGGTACGGCAGGATTTGAGTGTGAATTTCAGAGGGAGCATGGCCCTGCCAACACCTTGATTTCAGATGTCTAGCCTCCAGAACTGCGAATACCAGTTTCGGTGCTCTGGTGTGTGTGCATCTGTTATGACAGCCCTAAAAAATTAATACAGGGGGAAACAGGGCTTCTGGGGTGCTGAGTAGCTGTGACAGTTCATTGAGCTGTATACTTTGTGCAATTTTCTGTGTGTTTCTTCAATAAAAAGTTAGGGAATGGTGGAAATTTTGACACAAAATAGAGTTTTGACTGAGGTCAGCCCAGGCTCTACAATTCTCAAGATTTGCAGTATCATGTTTAGACTAGATCTATAAACCAACCAACCAATCAAAATTTTATGTCTAAAACTGCAATGTCCAAACTCTCAAAGTTTAAAGTTCTCTCTTAGAGGTTAACAGGTTTCCTGGGAGGGAAAATTAAAAAGGGAAAACAAGGCCCGTGGTCCAATACATCTCCATGGGAAGCAGTATCGGGAGATGCTGGCTGTGCAGTGCACACGATTTCCGCAGCTCAGATGTAGCCAAGCATGCAAACACTGAGGTCAGAAGATGTTCTGCAGAGTAAGAGCCAGAGGTGAAGTTCCCACTCTATAGTGTGAAGAGAAAACCTTATCGGAGTCCTCCCCTGGCATGAGCTCAGGCCCATGTCTCAGTGGGGAGCCTCCAGGAAGGGTGGCCACCATGGAGGCAGACATGTCCCCAGAACCACTGATCAAAGGAGGGGGAGAGTAGAGCCTGCCGGATCAGAGAGCTGGTTCTGGCTTCCAACTAACTGTCCATATCCCCTCCTGGTGCCTACCCTTGCTGGCTGCTGTGACTCTGTGCCGATTACTTTCTCTAAGGCCCTTTGTTTCCTCATGTGTAAAAACAAGGATAACCCAACTTCCTTATGAGGTTGTTACAAAGAGTAAGAGGGAGAATCCATTAAAGCATTGTATACAGTGCCTGGAGCAAAATGTGTGTTTAATAAATTTGAGATGCTATTGTCATTATTGTTTGTTCATCATCTTTGGGGCAGCACAAAACATCTGACCCTACATACAACCATTGGTAGGTTCTCCCTCTGGGGTCTGATATCATACAGAAAGCAGACCTGACTAACAGTTTATGTTTTTAAAAGAGTTTTTTCTTTGAGATTTCTCTCCTTGAGAGAAGAAAAAAAGTTCTTTTTTTGAGAAAAGAACTTTTCTCTCCTGTGTACTATTGACATTTGTGAAGGGGGGGGCGCTATCTTGAATATCGCAGGATAGTTAGCAGCATCCCTTGCCTCTGTCCCTATTAAATGCCAAAGACACACTTGCCCCAGCCCCCCGCCAGTTGTGACCACCAAAAATGTCTGCAGACACTGCCAAGTGTACCTGGCGGGGGTGGGAGGCAGAGACTGCCCTCAGGTGAGAAACACCGAGCTAGTGGCAACAAAAAGGAGTAACTGGATCTACATGGATAGGAAAGAAGCTGGCTTTGCCATTTCTGATTGCCAGGTTGATGGCAGTAGTAGTGGGATAAAACTGGGGGCCGGATATGAGGGAACAGGGCAAAGGCAGTGATGGGAACAGAAGAAAGTGAAAGAAATTTCTAGCGCCAAAAACAGTTTTGGAAAAGTGGTACTACGCTATACCAGGTGGAAAAATGAGTCCTTCTATGAAGCAACAAAGAAAATCAGTCATTCTATAAAAAGAATCTTTATTAAGTCAGGCATTTATCAATCAAAGATTACCTGCACTCATAAAAAATGATACTTATTTTAGGACTACACTGAACAAAAGTCCTTGACTTGCTGCATCTCAGGAAAAAATCATTACATGTATTTTTATAAACAAAGCCTTGGATGAACATGGATTTGCTTCTGAAAACGGAAAGCAATAATCTTATCGAATATGACGTCCAGGTATTTTCATCTTGAGTGTGTATCAGTTCAAATTTTATCATCTGCTAAAACAAGGCAATATCACGTAATAGGAGAATATATGAGTTAGTAAATAATATTTGTCACAGAGATAAATATAAAGCTATGATACCATTTTAATAGTGTCTGAATTAATATCATCATCACAATATGTAGGACCATATCTGACAAAATGCAGGGAATAGAAAAGAATAAGTGGAGTTACTTGAAACTAATGAAAATAAATTATTTTTTACTTCTAAATCTCTGATGAACTGCCATGGTTTAAAATTTGGGTTTAGTTAGAGGGTGGATTCCTTCTTAAAAATTACAGAGCAACAAACATTAATAAAGAGGCCCTGGCTGGGCAGCTTAGTTGGTCAGAGTGTCGTCCTGATATGCTAAGGTTGCAGGTTCAATCCTTGGTCAGGGTACATACAAGAATCAACCAATGAGTGCATAAACAAGTAGAACAAAAAACTGTTGTTCCACTCTCCCTTTCTCTCTCTCAAAAAATAAGTTTTTTAAAAAATTATTTCAAAACATTAGTAAAGAAAAATAACTGAGTGTTCACTCCAGCAGCACATGTACTAAAACTGGAACGATACAGAGAAGATTAGCATGAGCAAGCCCCCTGAGCAAGGATTACATGCAAATTTGTGAAGCATTCCGTATTTTTTTGCAGCAGTTGCAAAAAAAAAAAAGAAAGAAAGAAAAAGCGTTGTGATTTGATTGAAATAAAATGAAATGCGTTGTCCTCCTGTAAAAAAAAAAGATGGAGATACAAAATACGCTTAATCATACTCTGAAAGGTATATGAGTTCTCAGTTCACTTTATCATCACCATGACAGGCCAATTATAATAATTAAGATTTATAATATAATATCCTTCAAGTTCTATCAAGTACTTTTCTACTTAATCTTTTTCATGGACAAGCAAACCATATGTGCAACCTTTATTTACATATTTAATTTCAGGACAAATAAAGCTAATACACATTTAAATGAGTTCCATTAATACATTCTACCTATTATGAAATTTGTAAAGTGAATTCTATTGATAGTTATACCTGTGAGCATGACAGCTATGGGGGAAAAGCAAATAGGATGCATGATCTACCTCCTGGGACATCATAAGTGTCTCAGCAAGAGCAAACAATTTGACGCCAGCCAGAGACTGACTATTTGTATGAGCTCAGCCAATTTACATACTTGCTGGGAACTGTTATATGAGGATACTAATGACTATCTTTTGTTTTGTTACTAAAACCAAATTAAAAACTACATAAAATATATAGCACAGTACTTGTCTCAAAAAATGTTAGTTGTATTTACTGCCCTATTTTCCTGTACACAAATTTCTATAGTTCATAAGCACATGAGGCTGAGATTTTTGGAGCTATGGTGCCCACACCAGTTGCCCTATAGTTATCAAAGCTCTACCTTACAAATTCAAATAGTTGTCCACCTGCATTTCAGTTGTAATTATTATTCACTGCTTATAACCATTCTAAGTTTCACAGTGCTTACTTCTCATATACCTAATCTCCTGTACTTCATCTCCTACAATGCCTAAATTGAAGGAATAACAAAGCCAAGAGAACAAAACAGACAAAGCTTTTGTGAGTACTGTATTATCCCAGACAAAGCTTTTGTGAGTACTGTATTATCCCATTGAGGACACAGATGTTGGTTCCTTTGGGTCATCCTTCCCATGATATTTTTCACAAAATGGGCATGGAAATCAGTAGTTCTGCTAAGCAAGAAATCCTGCAAAAGTGTTCAAAGATCTTGGAAGAGGCTTTCAACTCTGTTAATAACTACACAGTACATTTAAAATTAGAATATGATGCTCTATCCTTCCCATTTCTCTAAGTTCTTTTTCTTTTTTTCACACATGCATGTCTTGACTTCCTGATTAGACTGCAAACTTCTCAAGGAGAGACTATCTTCTGCTCATTTTTATAGTGCAACTTAGTGAAACTGTGTCAAGTGCTCACTGAACTAATGTGAACTTATGTGATCTTACTCAGAGAGAAATAAATACAATTTGAGTAGTACATATGATTCTACCCACAATCTATTTAATAAATAAATCCCCGGGAAAAATTTCGTGCTGGTTTTCTTCTGGAACTGGAATGGCTTCAACCCCCAGTTATATCTTGTATCCACATCTTGCCAAAAGTGCCTGGCTCTAATGTGTTAAAAATAGGTATTTTTCATACAAAATGTCACCTTGATGAGCATCTTATGCTCAATGAAGAACAGTACTATCTTCTAATAGTAGGTGGGAAACTGGCCAGGATCAACCTCAGAGATTGTGCATTAGACTCCAACACAGCACCTAATTTGGCAACAAATACATTACTTTGTGTCAATTAATGGTATTTCTGGGGTCATTCTGCCTGTTCACGGTTTTTCATTGTAGACCATCTTTAGAATCTGTCTCTCTATAAGTTAAGCCTGTGGTAATTCCCAGTAAATAAGTGGCATAAACTCTTTACTGATATGCTGCTAAATCTCACACCATGTATATAATAATACACAATGACACACAGTGATCTTAATCAGCTAGAACTTGTACCAGGGGGTTATGTTATATGTTGCAGAGCAGAAATAACTTATTTTGAGAAGCAACTTGGGACATAATGTCAAGTCAGTGCCTAAATAGGTGGCATTTACTGCAGCATGTGAAAACAGGATTTCTTCACATGTGAACACACATGTCTGATGTGTAACTGGGTTTAGAGTATCTACTGAATGAATCCAGGAATTCACAGCCAGAATAAATCTTTTTTGGTATTATATGGTAACAAAATAGTCACCCTAAACCAATCTACAGAAAGTTTACAAAGAAAACCTAGAAAGACAAAAAGGGCTAAAATCCAACCCTCTCTTTTCTGAATCCATAGCAATGTAGAATGTAATTTTATGATCAGAAGTTATTTGTTGGTAAAATGCATCAAAGAATAGCATAGGAAAGAAACTGCCAGAAAAAAATGAAGGAATAATACAATGTTAGCCAATATATGACAGTTTCAGTTTCAAGCTTCCATGACATCTACAGACTTAACTTTTCAAATTTCATCTTATTAGCTGATGAATAGAATTCTCTATTTTTGACTAAAAGGCAAGCATACATTTATCTGTTAAGAGTAAATTTTGATTTTCAACCAAGAAATTTAATGCTTATGCTACCCCAGGCATTCTGCAAGGTACCAAAGTAAGAAGGCCGGCCAGGCCATGGTCCCCATCCAAAGGGCTCGGGGAAGCTGAGTGTCTAGTGAGAAGCTGACAGACAAGAGAAGAGCTTACAATTTGTATATGTCTGCTTTTTCTTAAAATATGGACTTCCATATACTTTTTACCTGTATTCAAGGTATTTTGGTGTATTATTTCCTCTACTACACTCTAAACTTTTTAGGCAATGTATATACTGCAATGGTGTTGCATGTAAAACTTAAATTTAAAAATAATTATGGAACTTCTGGCCAAGATGGGGGCATAACTGGACACGCTGTGCCTCCTCTCACAACCAAGATTAAGGACAACAAAAATATAGAACCAAAAAAAATAGAACACCCAACCAGGACAGAGAAAATTGAATTGTGCGGGAGTCCGACAACAACGATTCGCCCAGACCGGTAAAAGGGGTGGAGTCCTCGGCCCTCGGAGTTGGATTGAGGCAGGAGGTGGTGGTCCCAGGCGCGCAGTCACTCCAGGCGCACAGGCGGCAGTGTTGCCAAAAGCGGGGAGGTCAGGCAGGGCATACAAGGTAGCGGACCTCGGACACATTCGCGCACAGATAAACCGGCAGCAAGACAGACTGTGTGACTCAGGGCCCCAACGCCAGGAAGTGAAACCTAAAAGCACCCATTAAAAATACTTGCAGGGGCTGAGGTGCCGGGAGGGAGTCCCAGCCTCATAGGAGAGTTCGTGGGGGAGACCCACGGGGTCCTGGAGTGTGTGCAGGCCCACCCACATGGAAATCAGCACCAGAATGGCCCAATTTGCTAGGTGAAGAGGCTGAAGGGACTGGAATCTGGGAGAGAACTCATTGTTCCCTCTCAGACCCTGCCCCCACATCCAGTATCACAACCCAGAGACTGGGCTGCCCCGCCCTGGTGAACGCCTAAGCCTCTGCCCCTCACGACGTAACAGCCACGACCAGACAAAAACAAAAAAAAAAAAAAAAAAAAAAAAAAAAAAAAAAAAAAAAAAAAAAAAAAAAAAAAAAAAAACCAAGGATGACTCAATGGGAGAACAGACGGGGCCCCCGGAGCTAATTCATCTGAGCGACCAGGAGGTAGTCAACCTATCAGATGCAGAGCTCATAGCACTGGTAGCTAACCTATCAGAAGTGCAGTTCAAAGCTCTGGTGATTAGGAAGCTCACAGAATTGGTTGATTTTGGTCACAAATTAGAGGAACAAATGAAAGCTACAGTAAGTGAAATGAAGAAAAACACACAGGGAACCAACAGTGATGGGAGGAAAACTGGGACTCAAATCAATGGAGTGGACCAGCAGGAAGAAAGAAACAACCAAACAGAAAAGCAGGAAGAAACAAGAATTCAAAAAAATGAGGAGAGGCTTAGGAACCTCCAGGACATCTTGAAACATCCCAACATCCAAATTATAGGGGTACCAGAGGGGAAGAGGAAGAGCAACAAGTGGAAAACTTATTTGAACAAATAATAAAGGAGAACTTCCCCAATCTGGCAAAGGAAAAAGACTTTCAGGAAGTCCAGGAAACTCAGAGAGTCCCAAAGAAGGTGGACCCAAGGAGGAACACACCAAGACACATCATAATTACATTAGTCAAGATGAAAATGAAGGAGAGAATTCTAGAAGCAGCAAGGGATAAGGGCACAGTCACCTACAAAGGAGTTCCCATCAGACTGTCAGCTGATTTCTCAAAAGAGACCTTTCAGGCAAGAAGGGGCTGGAAAGAAGTATTCCAAGTCATGAAAGGCAAGGACCTACATCCAAGATTGCTCTATCCAGCAAAGCTGTCATTTAGAATGGAAGGGAAGATAAAG